>NDXB01011364.1:0-40921 GCA_002631895.1 Agapornis roseicollis | reverse complement strand
AGCTAAGCAATCACAGGGCCCCCCGGTGAAAAACACAGAAAAGAATGTTTCTAAAAAAAAAAAAAAAATAAAATATAAAAGGCTTTTCCCCATGGAGATTTTGGCAAAACATATTTGCACTTTTGCTGCATGTTACTTTAAATCACATAAACATCACTAGGTCTATCAGAGGCAATGACGACCATCAGTCAGCTACAGCCAAACTGTTTGGGGTAAGCTCACTTTAACTGACAAATTAAGTATGCAGGAATCACTTTTCTTGAGCACCTTCATTCCACAAAAAGAATGCATGAGAATATAAAGGAAAAGAATCATGCTGGATTTTCCATCAGTTCTACTGATGGTCTCATCTGTCTGGACCAAGTATTTATCCTCCCCTAAGGTGCTAGTAGTTAGTAGCATGTGTAAATCGAGTGGTGCCTGTTATTTTGGTGGTGGGCTACCACAGCATGAGTAGAACACACAAATGATGGTAATTACATGTTCAGGAGCTGTGGGTTAGGTACCATGAAGGTTAGGTATCCCAGTCTTTGTTGTGAGTGGAAACTGTGAGGACTTGAAATGGATCCACAAGCAGGTGAGGATGAACTCTTTCGGCTTGGGTATAATTTCAGAAATAGAATTCAGGAGCCTATGGAGAAGGAGCAATTGGTGCCAGACTGTAGAGAAACCTACAGGGCACCTTCTAGTGTTTTCATAGCCATCGTACATGGCAATTTCATCTGCAAAAGTCTGCCCCAATCACATCCCTCTTTATCTGCAGGGCCTGAGAGACACCCCACCTTTATACATCTCTATTGCTAGAACTTTATCAGAAATTTATGATTGCATGAAAAATATGCAAAATTTTCAGTATTCAGTCTTCATCTTCTGTCAGGCTGAGGAAGAAATTAAATATTCCCTGCTTCTTCATTTATCCTGTATAGCATAATCATGAATACAGAAGGCTTTATCTTTTTTGCAATTGTAATAGGAAGCAGTACAGCTTCTACTGTCTTTCTGTACACAGTTTTATGGCACATAAAATACCTCATCATAACGTAGCAGAAAAGCACCAAGATTTCCTAGATTCTTATATTTGTCTACTAAAATGTCTTTATTCTCAAAGGATAAATGGAAAATTCTGTTTCAAGCCTACAGAGATTATCTGTGATGACTTATGAGAGCAAATTCAAGTTATTAGCATCCAATGTACCTCAAATATTTCTGCAAAAAGTAAGAGGATATAGTAAATAATGTTTGGTTTTCATTTATTTTATTTTATTTTATTTTTTTGTATACAACTGCTGGTGTATTATTTGAAATTCCTTGTAAGGACAATTGAATCTCTCTTATTATTAAGATTAAGCTTGTAGAGAGATGAAATCAAGATTCATAAAAACTGACATTAAATAGAGGAAAAGATGTGTCTCCAGGGGTGTGCGTCAACACAACAGTTTTTAAGATTCAGGAAGACATATTCCTTTTCTTTAAAATAGCCTCCCCTGCCCCCTGTATTTAAAAAAACCCCAAATATTTTACCAATGTGGATAGATGAAAAGTTAAATAGAATCCTAAGTACATGTGACGCACTTTTTCTCCCTTCTCCAGGTTGCATTCTTCATTAATTTATAGTCTGGAGTCTCTTGCCATGAGTGTGTAGGATAATGACAAATTTGCATTAGTGTATACTCATATTGACTCTGACTTTCAGTACTTATTTTCATATAAGCAGGTGAAGTCACTACTCAGATTTATGAAGAACCAAGCAGCTAAGTATGCCCCATAAATATAATAAAACTGTAGTTACTACCTTCAAACAAAACAATTGTGTGTTCATAGAATTTAACTGTCAGATGTTGTAAAAGCTAGAATTTTGCTTATTTCCAACATCCTACTATACCATTCCTGCTGCTACTTTAATGCTGGGATAGTTTCCTGGTTCAATTTGACTTGTGCAATGCAAAAGAAAGAAAATCAGCTTTCAAATCCAAGACAAGGTTTCTGGCTCTCCTGTTCTGTGTGTTGGTCCTCAGAGAAGAGGTAGGATGTGAGCCAGAACAGCCTCTGCCCCAGCCATGCATTTGAGAACTGCTGGGCCCTTCCAGCATTCACTGAACACAGCCAGAGTCCTGAAGCCTGTCAGGAACCAAACACAGAGCCAGGGAGGTGAGCAATACGTTATTCCCAGTGTGTTCTGGGGGCAGAAAACAAATGTGTCTGGAGAGAACAGGTGTGCTTTGATGCCTGACAGCAAGCTCAGTTATAAATACACTGCTAGGGACCTGACAGGTTAGTGCACAAGCTGGTGTGCACAGCTGCAGGTTTCAGTCCCTGAGCTATCTCATAGTTTAAGAGCTAGAAAAACCTATGTGGTCCATTTAAAATACTGCAAGTTATAGATGTTATAGAAAATCCACCACTATTTCAATCAGCTGCTGCTAGTATATGTTTACCCCTCTGAAGCATGGCCAATGGCAACCAAAGCTCTTGCCTAGAGTAAGCATTACACATCTTAGCTTCAAATATTATTCCCATGGAAAGACATATGCAGATGCTTTCCATTGGGTGCAGAGTGCTATCAATGGATTGAAAATTTGTCAAGTCTGATTAAAATGTACGGGTGTCTTAATTGAAACAGTCCCACTCAAAGAATTGTGGTCAGTGGCTCAGTGTTCAAGTGGAGACTTGCAGTGTGGTGTTACTCAGGGGCTGATGTTGGGACCAGTGCTGTTTAACACCTTTGTTGGCAACATGGACAGTGGGATTAAGAGCACCCTCAGAAAGTTTATTGATGAAACCAAGCTGCGTGGTGCAGTTGACAAGCTGGAGGGAAGGGATGCCATCCAGAGGGATCTTGACACACTTGAGAAGTTGACTGCAA
Organism: Agapornis roseicollis; assembly: GCA_002631895.1. Lineage (NCBI taxonomy): Eukaryota > Metazoa > Chordata > Aves > Psittaciformes > Psittacidae > Agapornis > Agapornis roseicollis. The sequence continues at coordinate 38,058 of NDXB01011364.1, read as the reverse complement.
GGCCAAGTACAAAAGTTGTGCATGTGAGCCTGGCAATCCCAAGCACAAATACAAGCTGGGGAGAATATGGACTGAGAGCAGCCCTAAGAAGAAAGACTTGGGGGTGTAGATTGACAAGAAGCTCAAAATTACTTGGCAGTATGTGCTTGTAGAGGAGAAAGCCAACCATATTCTGAGCTGTATCAAAAGATCAGCAGGTTGAGGGAGGCGATTTTGTCTCTCTACTGAGCTCTGGTGAACCCCTACCTGGAACTCTGCTTTCAGCTCTAGGGTCCCCAGCATAAGAAGGACATAGACCCATTGGAGCAAATCCAGAAGAGGCCACAAAGACAAGGGCTGGAGAACCTGATCTGTGAAGACAGGCTGAGAGTGCTGAGGTTCTACATATCAGAGGTAGGTTGCTCACTAACAGCCTAATTTGAAGGTGATTTTGCAGTTCTTTGGGTAGGATTGGACACTGCTGGACAAAAATCATGACCTGTCTCAGGGAATCAGAACACACCATCCAAATTGATCCTTTGTCAGCTTTAAAATTTGGCTATTTAATTAGTTTAAGAATACCTTAACAGATATTAATTAATAATATTTGCTTTGCTGCAATGCAGTACCTTGTTTAGCCACTTATTTTTATTCCATCCAAGTGTTTTCCTCTTGTTCAACTTAAATGAAAACCTACTGCAGCTAAGCTATACAAGAGACTGTTTATACAACTACCAGAGGAATAATTATTGTGGAACAATGAGTTTTTAGATTGCCAAGAATTTCAAAAAATAAAATGTTAACACAAATGCATAAAAACTTCATAAAAGCAGCCCATGCACAACACATCCAGATGTGAATGCATAATGAGTGCTAGAGGCTGATACTGAAATACAGCCAAAGGTCAAGAAAGAAAATTAGCAAAGAAAATCTATGTCTCTTGTACCAATGACAAAGCTGTATTTTGAATTTATAGATTGACAACTTGTGTGTGGGCTTTGACAGGACTGAGTTCCTCTCCCAGTTATCACCAGGATATTGCATGGAACCAGCATTTGTCAGGAAGCTGGTGTGCCACATCTCCACAGGGTAAGAAACTTCGCCTCAGTCTCAACTACTGTGGCACTGAAATTATATATACTTTTGGTCTGTTTTTCATTCTGAAACAAAACCTGGCATGTGAGTATAACACCGAACGCACAAAAGGGAAACGTGAATTTCTCAATAAGCCACCAAATCTGTCAGGCACATTAAAAGTCAAGAAAAACCAATAATCAAAACAACAAAATTAAATGCAAAACTTGAATTGGAAAAACATTTCCTAAAGTTTCTGTTGAATATTAATCATAAATTTTTGGTCTTCCTCCCTCTTTTATCAATTACAAAATCAGATTAGAAAACCAAACTGAACAGTCATAAAATATGCAACAACCTTTCCACACTACTATCTTTCTGCTACCAGAATAAAATTTAATCAGCATCAGTTTCTATGCCTATTTCTCTGACGTGTTATGTCAGTGCTGGCTGGAAATGTGTAGGCCACTCGAGAGAGAGAAGGAAGAAATATTTTATGTATTCACATCACTTGGCAAATTGTTTACCTTCACTGAGAACCTGAAAAAAAAAAACCATTTTCATTCAGTATTAATCTGATTGCCATTTTCTCCCTCATAGGGAACACGTTACATTTTTCATGAGTTTATCTCAGGTTGTCATATGTCAAGGTGACATTTATTTTTTCTCCTCACCATCCTCAGATTGCTTACATTTCTGTCTTCTAATGCAGTCCTGATTCCTCCACAATTCTGCTCCTTTTGGGTACTACTCTATTCCCCTTTGGTACTCCTGGGTGTTGTGTTTCTATGGAATCAGAAGGCAAAAAACATCCTGTGGGAAGGGAATAAGATTCCAGTGGTTCATCCCACTCCCTTTTGTTTTCCTATCAATAAATGGGCTTTTACTGGGGCAGCCTCTGGGAAAGAGAGGTTAGCATTAGCTTCTGTCCTTGCTAGTTTCTCTTTTAACCTTATAGGCATCAACTGTCACATCCAGAGCACTAGTGCCTGGCATTTCTCCTGCAAGTGTAAAGTGGGATTTTTCTGGAATTAATATGCCTATTCATCTCAACAATTTCTCACACTTTGATAGCCAATATAGAAATATGTCTTTTATTCCTATTTTGGGGAAAAATGACTCAGCAGAGGCAAAGCTGGTGTAGCTTCAATTGCTTTCCAGTTTTGGAATCATAGAATAGTTAGGGTTGGAAAGGACCTTAAGATCATCTAGTTCCAACACCCCTGCCATGGGCAGGGACACCTCACACTAAATCATGCCATCCACCAGGGATGGAGCATTCACAGCTTCCTTGGGCAACCCATTCCAGTGTCTCACCACCCTCACAGGAAAGAACTTCTTCCTTATATCCAGTCTAAACTTCCTATGTTTAAGTTTGAACCTGTTACCCCTTGTCTTACCACTACAGTCCCTAATGAAGAATCCCTCTCCAGCATCCTTATAGGCCCCCTTCAGATACTGGAAGGCTGCTATGAGGTCTCCACTCAGCCTTCTCTTCTCCAGGCTGAACAGCCCCAACTTTCTTGGCCTATCTTCGTATGGGAGATGCTCCAGTCCCCTGATCATCCTCGTGGCCCTCCTCTGCACTTGTTCCAACAGCTCCATGTCCTTTTTATATTGAGGACACCAGAACTGCACACAATACTCCAGGTGAGGTCTCACGAGAGGAGAGCAGAGTAGAGGGGCAGGATCACCTTCTTTGACCTGCTGGTCACGCTCCTTTTGACGCAGCCCAGGATACGGTTGGCTTTCTGGGCTGCAAGCACACACTGCAGCTGGCTCATGTTCATGTTATCATCTACCACCACCCCCAAGTCTTTTTCCACAGGGCTGCTCTGAATCCCTGCTAGTAACTCTTACGCATCTCATTAGACATCGTGCAGCTCCCAGGCACTGTCCAGCATCTGTTTATCATTAAGAGTCAGGTTTACCTGTTGACAGGAATGTTTGGGGTTTTTTTTTTTTCAGTTCTGTATAAAACTTTAAAAATTTTCTGAAAATTTTTGTAGATCAATCTGTACAGCTCCTAAAGATGCTACTAATCCCACTCTGAATTCTCTGCTTTCAAGCAGGTTTAAGAAGGGGTAAGTTGCTTTTGAGCACTTGGCAAAATTTAATATTAAGTATACCTACAACAGCTGGGAAACTTTTCAGACACTTCCTCATGGACAGAAATTTTCAGAGTCAAGTTTGTTGCCTTGTTTGATTGCAGGATCAATCATGGGGAATTACTGACATTTTCAACTTCTTGTAATAGGATAAACAGCATTCAAGTAGCAAACCATTGTACCATGTTAAGAGGAGAAATATCATAGTTAAGAAGAAATATCATAATCTTTTTTCAAAATAGCAGCAATAAGTGCAAATAGCATGGTTAATGTTTGAGACTTTTAATGTGAGAACCTAGTTAATATTTTAATTTTAGTATCCAAATGTCTACCAAGGCAGGTATTAACTTAGATATATGTTGGATTGTGCACCATTTGGTGCTTAGCTTACCTCAGCTCTGTTACTTATTCATGTTAACAAACACTTTATTTAGACTAGCAGTAGAACAGTGACTACTGAAAATTATGTTAATATTTTTTCAGATAGTTATGTTCTTAAGTGACTTCTCCCGCATTGAAAATTAACATAGGCTCAAGATCCGATATAGTAGAATAAAGCACTATTAATGGTGATGTCGAATACTGTTTTTGATAACTACAGTACTAGGATACTATAGCATTTCCTAAGTTGTGCCTGCCCTGCTGGCTGGCTTTGGAAATTACATTTTAACTTTCATGTATGTGTCTGAAAATATATGAAATTGGATGGGTGAGAGGCAATAAAAGAATTTTCTTTTATGCAAATTATGTATTCTGCTGTAAAATGTTTTATCCTGTGTCCATCATCCTGTATACAGAAGGATTTCTCCCTAAGACCACATTATTCAAGTTTTATTAAGTGATGAAGAAAAATACCTAATAGTTTTAGAGTGTCACCCAATATTAACTAATATAGTTATTAGTTACCTCTTATATCTGAGATTCTGTTGCTTAGTAAATATCATAATCATGTGATTCATCCTGATATGACTTTGCCAAAACAATTGCAGCTTGTATATACTTTAAATGGCCTCTGTCTGTGGACTGCCTGGTATTTAAAATTTTAAGGTGGTGCAAATTCAGTCCTTTGGCTTATTAACAGCTGTATTTCCTGTTCAAATGTTTGTCTCTTTCATTTCATAGAGCTGCTCTGCTAAGAAAAAAATGATTCTTGAACACCTTCACAAAACAAAGCAGCAAAAATGTAGAACTATTCATATTAACACACTGTTTTTTAGAAAAATCTTTGTGAATTTTGAAAATGTCATGGATTTCAGTTCTCGTGTTTACTCATTTGAAAATTTTCAGTGAAAATCCATTATGCAATAGTCCCTGCTTCTAAAATTGCAACTATACTTTTTGGAGAGGAAAAACAACAATGTGGAACCTAGCAGATGTTTAAAAAATGAATAGTTGAAGCAATTGGTACACAAACAGCCCAAACCACAAACTGTTCAAACACATTGGAAAAGAGTTGATAATAACAAAGACATTTGCAAAATACTATTTGAAATTGCCATTTAATTTGATCTCCTGATAGTTGCACAAACTAAGAAGAATAAAGGAAGCAAATAGATTACATGAATTTAAACTCATTATTGCTTTTTTTGAGCAATGTTCCTTCTGAAAATGCGTTGGCTAAATGCTAAGACATACAATAGCATTGTCTCTTTTTATTATGCATTTATTCATTAAAGTTGTTACATTACAGGCGTGGGAAATACAAAAGTTCTAATGATAGAGGTGGCACAAAATGGGAATCTGCATGTGGCCATATCCATAGTTTTTGGTCCTGGTTAGAAAGTTTTTTGAGCTAGAAAGATTGCCAATCCCTTTCTTCCTTGGCCTTTCTGCAGCAATAAGTAGCTGCAGGCTACAGTGTACTTTCATCTTTTTTGCTAAGATTGCTAGTTCAGCTTTACATGACTCACTGAGGAGAAATTGTGAGTGATGGTGAAGAGCCTGGTGTGGACTTGCAGAAGTAAGCTAGAGCAGAAACATCTCTGAGATGCCTGATCCATTGAGTTTACCCTATACAGTGGCATGAAATTAACTTTTACCCTATGGAGTTCAGATCACCTATTTCAACAAAGATCTGAGACAAAAATATAGATTAGGTAAAATGAGATTTTAAAAATTATAATTTTTTTTTCTCATATGACATGTAACCAAAACATCAGTGTGATGTCATCCATCAGACATAGTCAGCAAGGCACATTATACATCTTTTCTTGTGAGAGGTGTCCTCTTTACCAGACATATCTTGTTACATGGGATGCATAATCATACACTTCAAATAGTGGTTTTCAGTATTTTGTCTGCCATCTCCCATATAGAACAATATTCTCCTTAGTGGGATTTTGGTACCATTAGGAAAGGGCGGTGAACAGGGTGGAAAAAGGATTCTACAGTCCCAACTCTAAGTCTTAATTTTAGCTGTTCATCTTTTTTTTATTCAGATCAGGCAAGAGCTTTTAATAACAGAAAACATTCTTGGATGCTTTCTCATCCATAAACTGTAGAGCTTAACATTTTTGAACAAGGATTTTAGTAGGAAAATAGAGAGCCTTTGTAAGGAAGTTACCCATGACATGCTTTTTAAAGGATGAGCAAAACAAAGCAGTTTATTGTTGAGGAGAAACAATATTCCTTGGCCAACATTGCATTTCTACACTTTCACTGTTGCAAAGAGCAGAAAGAAAAATCTTCTTAGAGTGTTTTCATTTCTGTTCTCTAAATGAGACGAATCTGCTTTTTGATTGAAGTGCAGATCAACAAATTAAAGTTAGTAAACTCCATAGTTAGAGGTGGCATATATATAGCTTCTCTGTGAGTGCAATGTTTCAATAGCCCGTACTTTAAGGGAAACTGTGGTAATAAGCAAGTTTTCAGCACTATTAAGCCATATTTGATCAATTTTATGGAAAAGGTATAAAGTTTGTACTTCATTGTGGTTTATCAAAGATCTTTAGCAAAATACTGGCTAGAACAAAACCATTACTGGTACCTGCAATGTTTACTGCTCCAGCTGGTCAGTATATTTTGCAGTTTAACCTGAATTTGATCTGGTACCTATGAACCTTAGCCAGCAAGGAGCCTGTGTATACACTGGAGAATATTAGTTTTGCACATTCTGCTTCTAATCTGGATCTGAAGCCCTCATGCCATGTTCTCAGCCAAATCCAAGACTGATACAGTTACATTTATCTGTTTAGAGGCAAAACACAGGGCAAGATGCAGCTAAATTAATATTAAATAATCCCTGCTGAAATGCATAGGACTATTAGTCCCACACTATATATAAGCAAATGGAAGGAGTTCTTCCAAATCCATTTTTATTCCCTTTAGACTTTGGACTCCCTTTCCAGTTCTGTTTTTACACTTCTGTGGACTGCCATGTCACCTGGGAACAACCTATACTGTAGCTCTGCATCACCTTGCCTTGTCTCTTCTTGGATTTGCCAGCTCTCTTCACATTCTCCATGCAGTCATTCCCTGATTAAATCTGAGGTTATTATGACTCATTTTGCTGCTGTGGCCGATTACCTGCTAATGAAGGAATCTGAGCAGTTGAAATACTTTCATTATTATGAATCAAGATCTCAGAATTTGGTCTTTAAGAAGCAGCCATTAAAACATTTCTTGCAGTTCACTTTTCAATGTGATAATGTGTAATAGTTTTAGCCAATAAAGCATTATTTTCTAGCTCTAGAATATATGAATTATGCTGGTTTTTCAACCAAAGGAGGTTAATCTTACCTTGTTGAAACCTGCAGTGCTTGAAACAACAATTAAAAATTGGTTTATATGTGAACGCATTTTTAAAGTGTGCAATTGTTTAAAAAAAGAAAATAATTTTATTGAGTTTAAAGGAAATCCTCTGGGTGCAAAGAAAAAGAGCAGGGAAATACTGATTGGATCTGCTGTAGATTCCCACAAATGTTTCACAGGAATGTGACTGCCTTACCCTCCTCCTGAAGCCTTTGTCCTCTGCACCACTCATATTAGGCTTTAGCTGCTCACACTGATGTGTTTCTTGACAGCTGCTTTTCCATTGTCTTCCACATGTTCATTCCATTAAATGACAGTACAGACATATGTTAATGTAGAGATAAAAATGATTGCTTGGGAGTCTTTGACCTGTGTTGAACTGGTAGTCCAGAAAAGGAAAGTTGGAAGCCCTCACTCTACCAATACCAACCCTAGTCTGCCTTTATGCAAAACCTAGAAGAGACAAGGTCTGAAGGCAAATTACTGGAGGTCATGAGGTCTCAGTTCGCCAGGAGCAGAACTAATTCAAGTTTAGCATTTCAGAAACAAATTTGCCTATTTTACAATCACATTGTGATGCTTTCTCCTTTGTTTTCAGTTATAGAGATGAGAAAGACTAAATCTTCCTAACAAATATTCTTTAAAAATTATCCAGTATATGTGTTCCTGTCCATAAATACATCAAATAGCTGTGTCCCAGTTCTGTATGTAATTGTCATCTTCAGCACCTTCAATACACTGCAATAGTGAAGAACTCTGAATTGAATACTCTGTGGTTTTTAGCTGTCTGCAACATGAACACCATTTCTTTGTGTGCTATTTTCCTTACCAGGGAACCTATTCTTGAATTATTTAGAGACTTCATCCTACAATCCTAATTCAGCGTATGACCCTGGGAGACTAAAATGTGTTTCTTGAATCCTAAATTTTGTAGAACTCATGTAAAACCCATAATAATAAATATAGTGACAAAACTTATTTCTCTGAGATGTTTGCAATTGTGTGATTTATTTTTTATATTTCAGCATCTGTCACTTTTTATGTCAAAAAAACTTTTATCTATCAAAACAGCTCAACTTTGTATTGTCTGGCATGTTCTTACTTTCTTCCTTTGTTTTTCCCCCTTCTTAGATGCTGTCTGCCCCTACTTATACATTTGTCTGAGTGATCTGATTTTTGACAACACAGATTGCACTGCCAAATAAAAACTATTCAGCTATTCAACTAATAAGCCCATTTAAGATGTCTATTTTTACTATTCTGTTTAGCAGCTTCATGCACAACCAAATCTGAAACGTCAAAAATCTGATCTAATAGTGCGTGAACGGATTCCAACAGCAATTGTAGAACCAAAAAAATGCAAAAATACCATCTAAAGACTTGCAGTGTATACAAAAGATTGCTTGTGGTTTTCCCCCTTCCACTATGTTTAGACATATTTATATCAACTCAAAGAATTTGTGCTATATTTTCAATATAATGTCAAGTTTCAACTTAAATCCAGTTCTTATGCTTTTTAAATCATCATTTCACTTTAAACTGTATTTATGAAAAGCTATCTTTGTTTCTTCCTTTTGACTTATCGATAGTGAAAGATACAGTGGAAGACAAATAAAATAAAGTACTAGATCTTAAAAGAAGGAAAACATGTGGAAGGCTTTGCACTGACTGGATTTTTCTACAACAGAAAAAGGACAAGTTTAATATTGCAGAACATTTTTAGAGGTAGGGGAAGTGTTTTCTCATAAAAAATTATTCCTCAGAAATTCTAAGAAAGTAATGCTTTTGTGACTTCATCACAAAAATTGCTAAGTTTTTCATCTCTCAATATCAATACAATCTTCATGGTGCTGTTCTGATCAGCCTGCCTTTTTTAAAAAAAGAATTAGAAAGCTCGTGAGGTCACTCATGATCATTAAACACTGAGAACCAATTGCAAGTGTTCCAGTTACTCATCACATGAAAAGGATAATTGCTATAAATAACAAAATTATATGTGATTTTTCATAGACTTTTTTAAGGTTATTGTTCTCAAAAGAGTTGCTATTTTAATCTTGAGTAACTTGAATATTTCAGTAACAATGCAGTAATTCTGATAAGCTAAGGCTAGCAAAAATCAAGTCAAAACATTTTGGGATGCTTTCATGAGTCAATAGTGTCAGAAATGAGAAATAGAAAATTACATAATAATCTTTGAAATCTGGGTCAAAGATCAATGGTCGATTAAGGAGAAATTAAAGTTCTGTTTTGTCAGTGGCGAATGAAGAAATATATTCTCAAAAATTATGCTCTCCTTCTTTAAAGTATATCATAGTAAATAACTTAATCATTAACTCATATTGTTGCTGAAAGGAATATATGCAAGCAATTGTGACAGCTTTAAGGTAGTTTAATATTTCAGGTCCATTATATATGAGAAGACTGCAAGTGATTGCTTTCACTAGTGCTATTAAAAAATAAAAATCTTTCAACACAAAAATGAATAATTCATGTCCAGGTTTTGTTGTTTTAGCGTGAAAATTGAAATAACTAACTGTCAAGGGGTTGCGAAGCATTAACTATGAAACAGTTAAGCGATGCTTAAGTCAGTTCAGGATCAGAGTCGACCACCTACTATACTGTGTTTCTTTCAACTCCTTACCAGTACCCCCAAGACTTTTTCATCAAAATAAAACCTTTGTTAGGATATGTCAATATTTAAACAGTCTCTTAGAAACCAAAAGCCATTAAAGACACATTTTCAGATTTCAGTGAGTAACTGATTATGGCTATTTGGAAAAAACTTTATTTGAAGTGAACCTGCAGCGTCTAGATATTGTGGGAGGATGCAAATGCATGGGCACTGGAGAAGAGATGATGTGCAAGCTTTGACAGCTATCCTTGAAAACCCCATTAGTCAACTCTACTTGCAGCACAGTTTTGCTTAATCACCTCTGAACAAATGTTTTATTTGCTTCAATCCTGTTTTTCTTCCAACCTGCTTTAGAGAGCTGTTTTTACTGTCAGGGGGAAGCAATTCTCCTTTTCCTGTTGAATGTGTTATTGTTTTGCTTGTTCTTTCTTCATTCCTTCTCATGATATCACTGGGAACATTAGCAAGAACAGCATCCATCAGAAAACTGAAAATAATCCAGCCAACACAGCAAAATTCTATATTCTAGCACAGAACTAATGAGTTCACATCCTCTGTTGGTGCTGTCTCTATCAGGGACGCTGTCTTGAATAAGCTGTTACTTTTATGCTACTATTATGTGAGAGAGAATACAGGCTTCAACTTCAAACTTCTGCATTGTCCCATTCAAAGAGCAAGCAAAGCTAGATCTCCTTTCTTTTGATACAGCAGCAGCATTATAGGCAGAGCATGACCCTTCTTGTACAATGCTCGAGTAAGCAAACTCTGAGGGGACATCACTGTGAGAGAATAAATACCAGTATTATTAACCTCCCTCTGCTGTTATTTCAGTTTTTAGAACTGAAAGATAGACAAGGAGGGAGATCTGCAGAAGGAAAGATACAATGCAAACCTATAGGAATTGACTTTCCTCTGCCCCTCTCCAAACACTTTCATAGCCTGGCCTGGGAATTGGTATGGTTGTCATCAACAGGATGGTGAGAGACAATGACTCTCCAGGCAGTGGCTTTCCTTGGGCTGGCAGATGATGCATGTTCTGCTGTCTGTAAATGAAATAAACCATATGAAGATAGGCTGAGAAAATTGGGACTGTTTAGCCTGGAGAAGAGAAGGCTGCGTGGAGACCTCATAGCAGCCTTCCAGTATCTGAAGGGGGCCTATAAGGATGCTGGGGAGGGACTCTTCATTAGGGACTGTAGTGACAGGACAAGGGGTAATGGGTTCAAAATTAAACAGGGAAGACTTGGATTGGCTATAAGGAAGAAATTCTTTCCTGTTAGGGTGGTGAGGCACTGGAATGTGTTGCCCAAGGAAGTTGTGAATGCTCCATCCATGGCAGTGTTCAAAGCCAGGTTGGACAGAGCCTTGCATGACATGGTTTAGTATGGGGTGTCCCTGCTATGGCAGGGGTGTTGGAACTAGATGATCTTAAGGTCCTTTCCAACCCTAATTATTCTATGATTCTATGATTCTAAATCTAGCAAATAGTAACACTGATAAAGCAGCCATACAAACCAAACACATCCTGTCCCGATTCACTATATTCTCCACTTGAGGCATCAGTTTTTGATGCCTAGTGAAAGTGTTAAGGGTAGGGAAGCTGCAAACGCTACAGAACGGTTGACCATTAGGTTATCTTCTTCCTCCCATTCATACACTCCCTCCTCTTCCATTCATATCAAAACCTTTATGTTGCATTATCTTCATGTCCAAACACATATTTATTCAGTGCTCTCTTCTGAAGAATTTCCTGATGTTGCAGGTCTTCAGCAGCTTCCAAAATATTCCTATCTCTCAGTATTAAACCCATATTTTCTAGACAGATTTTTCCAGGGGTGGTAAGCAGTATGAAGTATTCTTGAAAAATGCCCTGCAATTTGGACCTGAGCATTTACTATCTCAAAATCTTTTCATGTGCAAGTTTGGGTGTAGAAGTTAATGTCCCTGTTTCCTGAAGTTATAGCCAGTAAGTATGTATAACAGAGTTTCTCTGGGTGATGAGACATAATGAATTTATCAGCATGAACCCTTGTTTATGCTGACAAAAGTTCTGGTTTTCATTTCAGAGCCAGTCAATTCATCAAAGAATGGTGGCTTGTAGGTTGCTAGGCAAAAAGTTTCCTCATTATACTGTGAGTCTTAGAAACACAGTCCTAAAGAGTTATAATTAAAAGTCTTCACATTCTTAAGCAGTATTATTTGAGAGGAACTGGTAATGCTTGCCATGTCCAGAAGTAAATTTTTAACTGGATCAGCTGTGCAGAGGTTCACACAAGTTTTCTAAATATATTCAGCATTCTTTTCCCACTCATTGAGACAAAGAAATGCTGCTTATCTTTTAATTTACTTAATAATAACAGTTTGGTTTAGGTATCATTTTATGTGTTGTATGTCTCATATGTAAAATCAGCAGCAACAAGAAAGCTCATTTAAAGGGTAGTAACAACCATACTGTTTGCAGATTGCTTGCTTATTTACAGCATCCAACACTGAAATCAACCTGGAAACTGTTTACTCATCCTTCCTGTTTTAACAATGTGAGATGAAACAGAAATTTGCCAATTAAAGGAAAAAAGGCAGCTTACTGTCTTGCCAATCAGCTTGACCACAGTGTATCCGGAGGAGCCATCACTGTGATAGTCACAAACCACCTAAATTTGCTACAAAAAAACCCATCAGGAAGTCTCCCCTGACACATCAGATACATAAAAATTTCCAAGCACAACAACTCCTAACAAAGTTGTCAAACACACTCTGTCTTTAATCCAAACTGATTACTGGATTACTCAAGTGGAAAATTAGTAGAAATGGAGAAGTATAATCATTGTCAGTTTTCAATCAATAATGTGCCAATTTTCTTTCTAATTGCTTTGCTATAGGTTTTGGAAAGCTCTAATGTGCTGGGTATGTGCTATTTTCAAAGAGAAGTTGCATGTTCATCAGGAAGCCAACAGTTTGTTAACTGTGAGATGTGGAGTTTTTCAACTGACCCAAATGGGAAGGACAGATGACTGACTGGTTCCTTTTGTGATTTAGTATTCTCCTTTTCTCCCAGGGTGCTAGGCTTTCTGATCCTCCTTAAATGACCTATAGATAGTGTAGTGTATCTTATAGTAGATTTTAAAAGGGTTTCAACTGGTACAGACAAACAGCCTTTCAAAGCAGGAAAATGTCTAAATCTATAGAGAGAGGTACATTATGAAAATGCCCATTTTCTCCACTCTTTGGACATCTTGAAAATGATTCTTTGAAGTATGAAGAGCATGCTCAAATGTATTTCATTCTCTCTCTCCCTAACTCTTCACTGTCCCCCTTCTTCCACCTTTTTTAGTGAATGTTCACCTCCTCAAGGTCCGCCATCCCCCTTAAGTGTCTTTTTAAGTCTCTGCTATCTCATCATTAGATTGCTCATCACTGACAGATCAGCTGTGCTCCTTCTCCAACTCTTTTTTTTTTAGTGCTTTCTGCTTTTTTCCCTTGCCTCTGTGTGGGCTCTGAGCACTCCTGGTTAGCCAGCACTGCACTGGGGCTTCTCTGCAAGTCACATGTGGCCAGTATGGGTGTCAATCCTGTGTGCACTCAGTGCCCCCAAAGCCCCTATTTTTTATGGATGCTCCTCCTCCAAGCTGACAGCATGCTTTCTTCCTTGCCTTCCTCTCATTTCTGGCAATATTGCTAATAAATGTGGGTGACACTATTTCCTTTAACTTCCAGATTAAGCTTTGATATCTATCTAGCTATCTAAAAAAAATGCAGAAATGCAATTTCTTGACTCTAACCTTGAGCAGTTTGGTGGAATTCAGCTATGAAGTGACCTGGTTAGGTTTGACCATGTGGGTCTGCAGACTACTAGAGATCTTCTGTGTGGAGGGAGAAGAGGAAATAACTAACTCATACAACCACAGAAATGATACAGGTTGTAGTCAGAATGAGTTAACTCCTCAAATATATTATCTCTGTATCAAGTTCCCTAACTGGGGTCTCCAGACTGTTAAGCTGTGAAGAAAAAAGGTTATTCTAATTACTTGTGACTTTCTTAAGATTTATGTGATGTCTTTTGATCTGCTAGGTCCACTCTTCAACCTCATTTCTGGACCTGCTGCTCAGCTGCAGTCACATGCTTCAGGGCAGCTACAGCCTCAGGGATATGAAACTACTCCAGGTTTCACTGAAATGGATTTCTGGGTATAAGAAAGAGATCTTTTTGACAGCAAGAGAGAGAGAGATGCTTTTAATGCCTCTGAGGAGGGAAAGGCTGCTGTACAAAATGCTTAACAGAATTCTCTCCCAAATGAATAAGAGAGTGTCTAAATACAGGAGGCTGTTTCTGGGAAGATTCATGCGCTATGAGAACCAGACAATCCAGCCAGAGGGTGCAAAGAATACAGCTTTCACTTGTCTACCTTCCACAGATTTGCTTACTAATTGCAGGACTTCTCAAAGTGCATGGCTGTGCATGAATAAGTTATGTCATGCCTCTTCTATTTTAAAAGTGTGTGCTTGGCAGAGCCCTTGGGTGTGCTTTGCTGATACTTACAAAGTCTTTTTTACTCTGAATATCCAATTCATGTATTGGCTATTTCTGTGTTTCATATTAAGGCAGTCATGTTGGTGTCATGTTCTTGGAAAAATGGAAAAAGAGTGACTGCACTATCTGTCAAAGCTAAAGCAGGCAAAGATGGCTTAATATCCTTTCCCTTATACAATGGCTTCTTAAAGTAACAAATCTATATGTCTTGTGTGCATTTAGGACTTTTTTTCTGCTTTCTGAACATTCTAGTAACAAGATTTTACACTTCAGTACTTTGGTCAGTCAAGGCACCAGTGCCAAAGTACTCACAGAAAATGACTTGCAGTAATAGGTATTTGTCTTGGAATTGACATTTTTTACAGGCGCAAGAAGAGACTAGCACTGCTAACCCTTCTTCCAGAACTCTGACAGAGAAAATAAAGTGAGATAAAGTGATTTACTGTGCTGTTCAAGATCAAGACATTCAGGCCTTTTATTATCTTAGGGAATTGTTCTGGGTAATTAAGGGTCACGGAGGGGTGGAAACTGGTTGTATATTTCAAAGGTCCGACCAAAAGTAATCCAATTCCTCTGTCACTCTACTCTTCAGATTTGGCAATGTGTATGGTTACTTAACTTGTAGCTAGTATGAGAAAGCTGCATTTAAAGTTCTGTACATCTTGAACATAAAAGTAACATTGAGAAACAGGTCTTGAGCAATCTTTATTTATTCTGGAAGAGTTTAAAAATGTTTACCTAACTTATCTCTTCTGCCAGCCTCCTCGGAAAGTCTATTCATTATAAGGTTGATTTCTCCATGTAATTAAACATAAAAATAATGAAACTGAGGATTCAAGTATTATTACTATATTGAATACCACTGAGCAATTCAGTGTTTGAACAATAATCACTCTTCCCTCCCCCTAATACCTACAAAAGAAACTTAAGAAAATGAATACTACAATCTGCATATCCCATTACCAATGTAGGAGACACATGTGATAGCAAAATGTTCACTGTAAATTGTTTGTTCAGTTAAAAATAATATAGTGGAAATCAAAGTATGAGCAGGAAAAGGAAAAGGAAAGTCTGGAAAGAAACTTGCTGTTAAAAATTTGACTGCCTGTTATTTGAAAATAACTGCTCCTTTTTTTTCCCCTTTTGATTACTTCAATTCACAAAATTATACAGATCTTCACCTTCATGCTAAATTACTTCAATTTCACTCATAGAGATGTCTTACTCCATTGCTTTCACCTCCCCTATCATGGCCAGTCACTGCTTTAGACTTGGGAACTATCTACCTCTCTGTGGGTGCAAATGCAACCAGAGGTTAGATAATTAATGTGTAGCAATGTATGTGATCAGTTGTGCAGACATAGCCAGAGTGCAGGTGCTGCCTGCTCAGCTCTCTGCAGAAAGCATGTTTGAAAAGAGGAGACAGGGTATGGAGATCTATGACTCCCCAGGTTTTTATACTTTGTACTGCCAGAGTGCAGTTAACAAGATTGTATGTTAACAAGATTGTATAATGGCTCTTGTATCTAATTTGGAGATTCATTTTTCTCCCTGCAGAATGTGCTCAATATGGGGTTCAATCCAGGGTTAAACTCTTGCTGCTCTGTATTGTTTATGTTATTAATGCCTGCAAATAAAAATGACTGGAGAAATTTGTCTCCATAGAAACTAGCATCTAACTAAATCTAAGAAATTTTCTTGCTTCTTTCTTTTTCACCAGACCAGACTAAGAGGAACGTGATGTCCTCACAGAATGAAATGACTTTGTCATTTAAACATGTAGCCTTCCAACCCTTCCCCAGTGAACCGTTTCTCTTAATAATATCACTGTTGCTCTCACCATATTCTTGATGCATCAACATCTCTTTCTCTGTAAAAGGACAGGAAAATTTTGATCATAAAATGTGATAATATTGTGTGAGGATCCTACTTCCTACAGGAGCTTGTGCTTACAGAATAAGGAGAAAAAAATAAGAAAAGTCACATGAAAAATTATTTTAAAAACTATTGTAGCTATTTACTCTATCACGACATTGAACTTCCTCCAGAAACTTAATGTTGCACAAGCCCCATTTTTCAACACCTTCCAAGATCTTTTCTTGTGTATTGACTCATGATATGGTTTAGTGGTGGTTTTGAGAGTCCTGGGATAATGATTGGTCATTTCCAACCTAGTTGATTCTATGGCTCTATGATGATTCTATGATACGAGACTGAGTTCTTCCAGTCTTATGAAAACTGAAAGTCAAATCATGGCAGAGAACTACAGCATAACATAAGCAGAGTATAGTGGACCAAGTTTTGTGTGCAGGGTTAAGTTGCTTGTGTTTCCTCTGATGTCCTTTCTTTCCTCTCCTAGAAATTTTATGCTATCAGAATCTGAGGACTCTGGCCATTTGCCTGGGATTTCCAGATTCTTGGCATTCTGGCCAGTGTGGTAGTTCTATATAGATATATGCAAGTAATGCACAAGTCAAATACGGCTTTCTGGCAGGTCTGTAAGAACCCTGATTCACTACACTGGTTCACTGAGATTAGCTCTGTCATGCAAGTAGATTAAATCTGGGAAGCATTGAGATGCATGGCATATGGTGCATAAATAGTCTGGAACCCATCAAACTTTCTGTATATGTGCAGAATATAGCTCATATGAGTCATGTTCCTGCACCAAAGACACAGAGCTTACACAAGTATTTCTGTATGAGAATTCTAAATCAAGGAAAATGCCTCATATGGATTTATGTGCCCTGGTGACTTTGTCCTTCATGTCTAAACTTCAGATGAAATTCACTCCAATATCTGTACTTCTCCAGGACAAAAACTCAGTTTAAATAAGAAATGACAAATTCTCTACCTTGTTTTATTTTCCATGTTAAGTGTAATTCTGAGTTAAAGGCAGCCTTATGATGCATCACTTCTAAGCAGAGGACCAGTATCATGAGTTCTGAAAACAGAAAAGACCCACTACTTCTGTCTTTTCTGTCATTGTAGAGACCTTTGCTGCTTAGAAGAGCTCTTATTTTCAAGATTAGGAAACTAAACTTTTACATATACTTTTATACTTTTACATATACATATACTGGTAAAAGGTTTAACACAAAGATTCTGATATCAGTGGGCATAATAAACTTCTGTCATGAATGTGGTTTTTTAATTTTAAAATGGCTTTACATCACTTTAAAGGAAATGATGAGAATGTGCTTATACTCTGCACCAAATAAAAAATGTAAATTGCTGAAAATTGCTTAAGAATCTATGCTTCCCATGTCTGAAGCATAATTAAAACATTATGCATGGACATTTGTTTTTGATGCTTTTGGAATGTCAAACATTGGTCTCTGCAAAGCAGAGATTGGCATGAATGGCCCCTTCTCAGAGGAGGCAGAGTATTTGAGCTGTAATGGCCAGCTCACTGGCAGAGATCAAAGGCATGTAAATTCAACAGCTGGCCACTTTCCAGTCAGCTCTCCTAGTCTCTTGTATTTTTCAGTTAGACAAGTGGTGCCAAAACAGCCTGGAAGACTTCAGCATTTTTCTTTCCAGTCTGTTATATGTTTCCTTTTCAGACTGAAATGTGATTGGTTTGGAGTGGCACAGAAATCTGGGGGGAAAAATGTAAGAGGAAATATTGTCTTCCTTACTGTACTTTGGCTCTTATCTAGGGTGGAAATGCACAAGTCAGGAGGACAGTAAACATGAGATTTCTCAGCTGTTCCCTTGCTTTCTCCTCAGTACTACATTTCTACCATCATGTCTGGTGAAGATTTATTCAGGCATTCATTAAATGTAAAGGAAATTTATCCTGCTTATTTTGGATGGGCCTCTGCTAGATAAGGACAGAAAGTGGAATCTGAGCATGCAAATACAGATGGTTTTAACATTTCCTCCATGCTTTAATCATCCAAACCCATGAATCTACCCTACCTATATGGCTGAGCCAATGCTGCTCTGCTACAGCGCCCTGTGCATCCAGTGGCCTTGTGGGGATCCTGGAAGAGCCAGTGCAGCACATGGCCCTGCACATGCTGTTCTTGTGCTCTGCAGGGTCCATCTTCCAGAACTGTGCCCCTAGGCCATGCTTCAAGATCTGCAGTGGTAGAGGCAGTGTTGCATATACTCCATAAAATGACTGTTCTCCTATGCATGTTTCTGCTTCTGTACTAACTTGGTGTCACTGCTTATTTGTAAAAGGATGACACTCCTCTGGGCTGAACTGGAGGGACATCTTGAAGCTGGAAGAAAGCCCACACATAGTGGAAGAATGGCCACTTTCTCAGATGCTAAACAAAGCACACTGTCCAGCCCAGAAAGCAATGAGAGCCTTGTTTCCTCACTTCTCCAAGGAATCTGTGGAGGTTGACAGTTGGGATTTGCTGTGCATTGCCAAATGCAGCAGAGGGTCAGGGTGTGCCAACTCTGCATGCCAAGATGGATCAGGATCACTTCATCTGGTAATGAAGGATACCTCCTGAAAGGAGGATGAAAGAATGAAGTGCTGTGGCTATAAAAGGCAATAAGAAATAGTTTTTTGTACTGAAGAATACCCAAGAGATTAAGAAGGAAAACCAGAAATATCATGAGTTCCCAACAGTAGAGCCAAACAAAAAAATTTCATCTCAGGATCTTGTAGGAAAACTAGAAGCCACTCCTTCCTTTCCTATGACTAGTTTGCTACTAGGCCTCTATGTAAACTAGCTCTGGATGCTTCTGTGTTATATATGAGCACCAGAAAATACCTTTCTCGGTTCCCCAGGGCCTGTAGGATGGAGCATCTTTGGAAGGAGGAGCATTGACAAGGGATGGATATATTCAGGGACATCTGCAGTTATTATTGAGGTGATTCTGACATGTGCTCAGGGCTGTGGCACTGTTGATCCTCAAGTAATGAAACTGGAGAGTATTTTAGGTGAGTTTGGGGTAGTGTGGGGATGTCCCAGCCTGTGATCTTGATTTAGACTTGGTTGACAGCCAGTAGGGGAATCCTTGGGAAAGTGCTGATCTAGAAATATAAAGCAAACATTCTGATAGAGAAGGAAATAAATGGGATTGTTTTTCCTTTTAATTAACCCTCAGAAAAAACCTTTTTCTGCAGGAAACCAAAATGTTATTGCCTTCTCCCTTAAAACTTAATTTTCCATTTTCAGCCACTTGTGTGGATTGGTTTTATTATGTATACTACAGTACAGTATGCAGCATTTCAGTTCCTGGTTATTTCAAGAGCACAAAGCCAGCCCATCAATACAGCCTGAGCCTCAGACAAGAGACAATATTGAATATGGAGCTGGAGCATTACAGATTGACAAAAAACTGTTGCAAAAGTGCTTAACCTCTGAATTTTGAAATCTAGTCACTCAAGGGAAAAAAACACCTCAAGTACATAATCACGTTCAATCACCACCACAGCAATGAGGATGACCAATAAAGGGGAGTGGATTTTTATTGAATTTTGAGTATGTGGGGAAAAAAATAATCTATGGCTGTCACAAATGAGTGTTTCTTACAAACAGGTAATTATTCATAATGAGTGGCATAACGATTTTTCTCATTTTCTTTAGTAAATTGCATC
Source organism: Agapornis roseicollis (assembly GCA_002631895.1). Lineage (NCBI taxonomy): Eukaryota > Metazoa > Chordata > Aves > Psittaciformes > Psittacidae > Agapornis > Agapornis roseicollis. The sequence continues at coordinate 18,421 of NDXB01011364.1, read as the reverse complement.
AAGACATCAGTGGTGACAGATTATAGACAAAGCCATAAGCAAAGAGCACAATGGAAAACTCACCCTGTTCAGCAGGTGGGTGTTTGAGCTGTATTATAGCAGCGTCTTCTGGGCTTTGCAATTTAGTAGACAGAGTCTTGGAGCTTTCCATCACTTTTTATTTTCTCCGTAAGCTGTCATTTCTGGAAGGGATTATTTCTAAGTTTTAATTGTAAATATTAACTGTTTGCACAAGAATCTCAAAGGCTAAGGGCAAAAAATGAACTGCTATGGATAGAAAATTATAAACACCGAACAACATGGAAGGATCTTATCTTCAAATGAAATAAAATCGAGGAGAGTCTGGGACTCATAGCTGTAACAGTGGCTGTTAGTACGATTTTCTTTTTCTTTTGTAATTTTTTCTCATGAGAAATTGCCCAACCTCCTAGTTTTGATACTTGTGAGATAACTCACAAGCAATAAATATAATAGAATCATAGAATAGTTAGGGTTGGAAAGGACCTTAAGATCATCTAGTTCCAGCCCCCCTACCAGAAGCAGGGACACCTCACACTGAACCATGACACCCAAGGCTTCATCTAACCTGGCCTTGAACACCATCAGGGACGGAGCACACACAACTTCCTTGGGCAACCCATTCCAAGGAAGTTGTGAGTGCTCCATCCCTGGCGGTGTTCAAGGCCAGGTTGAACGAAGCCTTGGGCTTAGTTATCTTATTGCAATAGAAAGGGGGTAGCTTGGAGGAGACAAATGAACATTTCAAATTAATTTACTGCATTATAACACATTAATCAATTCACATGTCATGTATTGTACTTCTGTCTTGAGAATGAGCTAACCACCTTTGCAGAATTGTGGATATTTATTGAAGCAGCAGAAACTGGAGGCTCCAGAATTTAACTGTACTGTATGTATTGTGAAAATTCATTGTGAATACACAGTGAATCAGAATTGATGACAAAGTAAATGTGAAATCCTGGAGGACAATCTTCCTTTCTATATTAAAAAAAAAAAAAATAAAGAACTTTAAATAAGTATATTGGTATGATCAATCCAATCAAGTAATTTTGTATTCAGCAGTTAATCTTGTTAATGCATTTGATAAATAAGTGTGTCAGTGTTTTGCAATGAACTTGGAAGAATTTTCTTGCATTTAAAAGGTTTTGGGTTTTTTTTTTTTTTTTCATTTTCACTAATTGAAACCAGAACACTGTTTATTTAATTGTATGTGGTTTTGTATTTTTTTTTTAACAGAACAGCATTTCCATTTCAGAGATGCTTCTGAACTATGCAGTAGCTACTATGCTCTTTATTGTAAAAGTAAATAGGGAATAGCTGAAGAGTGTGTGGTTATTTTGCAGTAAAAGCAAAGGCTGAAGATAAAGGTCAGAACATTGTATAGTAAAGGCAAAGTAAAAAAAAAAAGGGGGACAAGGATCAACATGATTCAATTGTCCTGGTTTCTAGTGACTAGTGTCAGCTACCAACGTTTGCTGTCATAAGGATAAATCATAGAATAGTTAGGGTTGGAAAGGACCTTAAGATCATCTAGTTCCAACACTCCTGCCATGGGCAGGGACATCTCACATTGAACCATGTCACCCAAGGCTCTGTCAAACCTGGCCAGGGATGGAACCCTGGCCCACTGCCAGGGATGGAACATTCACAACTTCCTTAGGCAACCCATTCCGGTGCCTCACTACCCTTACAGTAAAGAACTTCTTCCTTATATTCAATCTAAACCTCTCCTGTTTATGTTTTACTCCATTACCCCTTGTCCTGTCACTACAGTCCCTAATGAAGAGTCCCTCCCCAGCAGCCCTATAGGCCCCCTTCAGATACTGGAAGGCTGCTATGAGGTCTCCACGCAGCCTTCCCTTCTCCAGGCTAAACAGCCCCAAATTTCTCAGCCTGTCTTTGTATGGGAGATGCTCCAGTCCCCTGATCATCCTCATGGCCCTTCTCTGGACTTGTTCCAACAGTTCCATGTCCTTTTTATGTTGAGGACACGAGAACTGCACACAATACTTCAGGTGGGGTCTCATGAGAGCAGAGTAGAGGGGCAGGATCACCTTCTTTGACCTGCTGGTCACGCTCCTTTTGATGCAGACCAGGATAAGATTGGCTTTCTGGGCTGTGAGTGCATGCTGAAGCTGGCTCTTGTTCATGTTGTCATTGACCACCACCCCCAAGTCTTTCTCCGCAGGGCTGCTCTCAATCTGTTCCTTGCCCAACCTGTAGCTGTGCCTGGGATTGCTCTGACCCAGGTGTAGGTTCTTGCATTTGGCATGGTTAAACTTCATGAGGTTGGCATCAGCCCACCTCACAAGCATGTCAAGGTTCCTCTGGATGGCATTCCTTCCCTCCAGCGTATCCACCAAACCACACATCGGCAAAGTTGCTGAGTGCTCACTCAATCCCACTGTCCATGTTATAAAAGACAAGTTTAAAATAATAAAGTCTAAAATAAGACAAGTTTAGAAAAATAGAGGAAGCTTTTCTTTTCCTTCATCCAATTCTTCGTTCTGGAGTAAAACAGACTTCACTGAAAAAGTAATACAGGATACTAAGTTTTTGATAACAAGCAATCACCAAGGTTTTTTAGGTTTTGCGAATAGCTATATTACAGTGATTCAGGCAGATATAAAAGAAGACTAGAGTTACAAGCAAAAGGCTAGGGATGCATTTTATTTTTACTATCAAAGCTTGCAAAGAATTCAGATGGTTCTCTTAGTGTCATAGATGGGAAAAACCAAACTTTCTATGCCTGTGACTTTTTGAGTCCCTGCAACAACACAACGATTGTGCTATATGTGAGGCAGCTGTCTGCTCTCCTGAGGTATGTTCAGTTCTGTCTGCTAAAGAATGTGGTAAGGATATTTAATCCTTTGGGGCATTGTTATAGCTATTTGATAGTACCACTCCAAGCAGTTGCTTATGCAGTTTCTTTTCTTGATCAAGCCATCAGACAGCTGAAAAACAGTGTTGTTTTGAAGCTGATCATACAGAGCAGGTCTCACTGCTCTATTGCTGGTATTTTGTACCACGATGTTTTAAAATCTTCCCCATGGGCCACACAGCCAAAAGAAGTGATTCAGTCAGTGTCACTAGATTGATGTGTACTGCATGTACCTGGGTCATGACAATCTGAGAGGATTCAAGGAACTGGCAGTACTACAAAGATTTGGCAGAGTCCTTTGGTAAGTGTCTCTAGAAGTCTGCTTAGGAGTGAGAAATAAAACACTGGCATGCATCTGGCGAGGTTTGTGGCAATGGAAAGCATCACTGCATGTGGGACAGGTACTCCAACTTCCCATCACTATCCTGAGACGTTGCTGTCAATCTCAACAGAAAAAACAACTTGTCTTCCATTAACTTCACAAGAAGCAGAAGTTTATTAGTACTAACCAGAAACATAACTGGATTCAGTTTCCTGCAGATAATCTATTATTTCTGTTTTAGGAGTTAACTGAATTCAGAGCCTAATATATTGTTGGTAAGTGTTGATTTCTTGGTGTCCCAAAGCTTTGTTTGAGGAAAATTGTAACTGTAGCTGAGTGAATGTAAATGGACCACTTGCATTATGGAACTGCTTCATGGGGGTTGCTATACAGTAGGGTTCCTGCAAACACAGCCCTTCTCCCTGTGTCATGTTGACTGGCAATGGCCAGTAGCCAGGCAGCCCAGTGAGTTGTAGGTCTTTCACCTTGACCCCTTATTTAAGTGTGAAAGCTTATTTATATGTAAAAGGACTTCAGAATCATGATCAATAACTCCTACTTCCTAAAGGACTGTGTCTCAAGGCTGTGCAAGAATGTGGACTCTTTGACATCTGAAAAGTGTTGAATTACTGCTGTGACTGAAGGGTTTCTCAAAACAAACACATTTTTCTATCAGGCATATAGAAACTGGCTTGGCTGGAAACATCTGTCTCTGATGAATTTGCTTAAAATTGACCCAAAAGCCACAAGATATTAGGGAGAATAAAGAAAGCAAGGTAGGCAGACATGCCTCATTTTCTTAGAAATCCAAGTAAAAAACCTACTGGGACATTCAAAGTCTGTTTGCAGCAACACTAGATTTCCTGGCTAGAGTTTGAAGATGAGGAAAACAATAACCAGTGAGTCTCTGGAACACTCTACTGAAACAAGCTTATACAGCATGTATTATATGGCTTGCAAGGCTGAAGCAGCTGGAGTTTTCATTTGGAAAAGTAATGCAATAAAATGAGCAGCTGTGAAAATCACATGGAATGGGAATTAAAATGAACGTAAAATAAATGTATGCCCAAGTTTTATTTTCTCATTTGAATATGGCACTGAATTCAAAGAAGAATCATTGCAAACTGTTCAAGCTAGAAAAATAACACACAGAAAGGAAAAAGTCTGTGATGATCATTCAGTTTTTCTGGATTGGTGACAATACCCTAAGAAAAAGAAGAGCAATATTATATTCAAATCCAGAGTGCAAAATTCACCTGGGAAGTTCTAGGAAAATATTTTAAATGAGCTACATTATATAAGCCCCCTATCTAATGTTTAAATAAAACCACTGACTCCCCTATAGAATCATAGAATAGTTAGGGTTGGAAAGGACCTTAAGATCATCTAGTTCTAACTCCCTGCCATAAGCAGGGACACCTCACACTAAACCATGCCACCCACGGCTCTGTCAAACCTGGCCTTGAACACTGACAGGGATGAAGCATTCAAAACCTCCCTGGGCAACCCATTCCAGTGCCTCACCACCCTAACAGGAAAGAATTTCTTCCTTATATCCAATCTAAACCTGTTTGAACCNTCAAAACCTCCCTGGGCAACCCATTCCAGTGCCTCACCACCCTAACAGGAAAGAATTTCTTCCTTATATCCAATCTAAACCTCCCCTGTTTGAACCCGTTACCCCTTGTCCTGTCACTACAGTCCCTAATGAAGAGCCCCTCCCCAGCAGCCCTATAGGCCCCCTTCAGATACTGGAAGGCTGCTATGAGGTCTCCACGCAGCCTTCTCTTCTCCAGGCTCAACAGCCCCAAATTTCTCAGCCTGTCTTTGTATGGGAGATGCTCCAGTCCCCTGATCATCCTCGTGGTCTACTCTGGACTTGTTCCAACAGTTCCATGTCCTTTTTATGTTGAGGACACGAGAACTGCACACAATACTTCAGGTGGGGTCTCATGAGAGCAGAGTAGAGGGGCAGGATCACCTTCTTTGACCTGCTGGTCACGCTCCTTTTGATGCAGACCAGGATATGGTTGGCTTTCTGGGCTGTGAGTGCATGCTGAAGCTGGCTCTTGTTCATTTTCTCATTGACCACCACCCCCAAGTCTTTCTCCTCAGGGCTGCTCTGAATCTTTTCTCTGCCCAACCTGTACAGAAGAGATTCAGAGCTTAGTCAGTACACCCTGGAAATTACAAAGTTTTTAAAAGTTCCCAAAGTCTTTATTGGCTCATTTCTTTCTCAGGGTCTCTTTCTCATTTCTTTGCTCCTTCAATATCATAGGCTAAGGCCCATTTTTCTGACATATTTCAGTGCCTTTTACTTGTGGAAATATTGGTAGTTTGATGAGGTTAACAATCTTTTAAATAATAAGCCTTCTGAAGATACTAGGATAGAGTCAGAGCATGGGAAGTATACATGTTTGGGATGGCAAGATACCATAACATTGACAACTCCTTTACTGTTTGTCTTGATGTATTTAACCCCAAATGGCTGGAAGCAACAGAAGGGGAGTGAAGCATAAAGTGTGAAGCATAAAGTTTATTTCTCTTCACAGACCACATAACCAACTACCCAGAGTAAAGGCCCCCAGCTCATGGATTCCTCTACCAAATTTCTCCTTCTGGGCAATGAAAAAAGCAAGAGAGCACAATGCCTCTTTTTGCTAATACTGAAGATTTCAGAAATTCTTTCTGCTGTGAATGTGCCTTGAAATCTCCTACTGTCATTTTAAATTGTTTTTCCCAGTTTTGCTTACCCCAGACTTCTCACTTGCCAGTACCAGATTTCTCTATGTTGTATAGCTTGACTAAGATCTGCTGGCTGAAATGAAAATGAAAAGGTGTTTGTATGTCTTGTTCTCATTGAATGGCAGTTGCCCATTTTAACCTTCAAAGTAGCTATGAAAATCTTCATTTGCATGGTCAATGGAAGGACAATGTCTTCAAGTTTAAAACAGAAGTTTTAGTGTCACCCTGGATTCAACCTGGCCCAAAAGGCTGGTCCAATGATCCCTGATTTTCTGAAAGAAAATATGATAAGAAAGTGTGAAACAGATGCTCTGATTTTTGGTCAGAATTCATTATAACTGGTTTCACAGAAACTATTGAAAAAATATTTTGTGGAATTCAATAGTCTTTGGTTCTGTTTAAATTATTGTATAATTATGTCGAGAATAACTAAAAGGACTTTTCCATGCTAAGAGGAGTTGCACAATAAAGTACACTCATGCAATGACAATAATTAGGGAGATCAGAGTGTTGTACTGTTATAATGCTTCTCCCTTTCATCTAGTTTCTATTAAGCACAGTAAAAATCACATTCTCTTTGATACAGCTGAAGCAAATTTCTCCATTTTGTATTTTCCACCTGGTGCAGCGCTCTCTTTAGCAGGAAGCCTTTGAGCTGGGTCTTCTGGGAGTGAGCTTTTATTGCAGAACACAAGGAGAAATGTGGACAAATCCTATGAAGAAGAAAAATGTGGTAAATGGATTTAGCTCCCTATGCACTACTTGTAAAAGGCTGCTCTTTACAGATAAAGAACTCCTATGTTAGAATGTAACTTTCTGTGTATTTATTAATACCTTTGCTTCAATACAAAGAAAAAATTGCACTTTTTGTTTTTACTTCTGAAACTCATCTTTGACAAAACTCGTCTTTTTCTGAAATCATTCTGATTTTCCTTTGATGATTCACTGAAATAATAGCAAATATCCATGAATAATCATTGTAGAAGCCTTAAGATATAATTGTGCTAGGCAGTTCAACTTCAAAGGCAAAACACCTAAGATAAAATAAAGTGATGTACTGCAGCCTAATTCTCTTGAGAATTACTTGTTGACCTAACTCAGAAACAATTGTTCCAGTAGTTCCACTATGTGTATGCAGCACTCTTAGTGGTATATTGAATTTTGACAGAACATAAATACACTTAAGTTGATTTACCTGTGAAACTTCTCACATTGAGGGCTTGTAGTTTGTTAGGCTTCCTAAATCCAAGGAAGTGACCCTCTAGAATGGATTGAAAAATAATTCTTTTAAAGAAATCAGTCCTATTAAAGTTTACTGTGGAAATTCTCACAACCTATATGGAGGCAAAAGCTTGCTATTGCCACTTGGTCATTTAAATAAAATAATATTTGAATAGTATATATTTAATTCAGAAAGGTTGAGGGAAATAAAACCAGTGAATTAACTGAGCAGCAGATACTAGAATTTTCTGTTCTAATAGAGCAGCTTTTGCTATGCATTCTGATGATGTTGAATAAGTACTTCATAATTTTCGTTTATATATTTAGACCAGTTCATTAGCTAGTCAATTTAAACTTTAAAAATATAATTGCATTTTTGAAAGCAAATCTCATCTAGGCATAGAAATTAAGTGTCATTTTTCCCTTTTGACCATTACCAAACAGGGAGGTGTGAGAGCAGAAATAGCAATAATAGCCATAGAGAGAGGACAGCAATACAGTGTGGTGGTAGCCTCCCATCCCACCCCACTGTATATATGATAATGGGATATTTCTGAAACCTTTTAAGGATTTATGGAGAGGAATAATCTATCTTTTTAATGTGCCATAGCTCCTGTTCAAAGAGAAATGGGAACTGTAGCCATAAAAGCTGCAATGGATTAGGAGGAAATGAAGGCTGTGAAGGAGAGCGTATCTCTCTCTCTCTGAAACTGCTGGCCTGCTGTATCATTAGGGGTGGGAAGGCATGCAACAGCCTGAGCAATTAAATAACCTTCCAAATACATACAATGGACTCAATTATCTATTATTTCAAAGTTGGTCTGTTCTAAGATTTTTAAGGCATTTCTAAAACTTTTTGGACCATCACGGTTAATCACCTGTAGCTTGTGCTAGCCCTCTTATTCTAGACCTGCAGGTTGATAGAGCTCATCTGTACCTTATGCTGCCTAACTTCCTCTCTTCCTCTACCAAACCAAAGAGCATGCGCTTTGCAAGTTGATTTCTGGAGGTCATTGTGAATTACAACTAGGTCTTACCCCTTTGCCTGGTCTCACTGCTGACTTTCCCCTAAAGAGCTCCAAGCACTGAAAGATCCTTAAAGCATTTCACCCTGGCTGAGTACAGAAATGCTCCGGAAACTGAGGATTTTTAAGACAGTATCTTGTAGCACAGAGGTTTTAGATGTTATGGAAACATGCAAGTAATTTTTGTGGAACATTAGAAATGACAGATATTTTTGATGCTGGAAGACTCCTTAGTTTTTGAGAAGGGTCAATTTTGTAATCTTTGATGTCACTGTAAGACACATGCCCAATGTGTGCTTCTTTTTCTTTGTAAACATGTGCTTGTCTGAACAGAAAACTTAACAATAAACAAGAGAAGAAAAAAACACGTCAGCAGCTTGTATCTTTCGAGAATAGAAGAGTATTTTACCAACCAATGGCTTAGCATAAGATAACATCAAATCCACCAAAATGCTCTTTCCTTAGCACCTGTAACTTATAAAATTTGTTTCATTTCGGGGAGCAATTTAGCTCCAAAATTTCCTTTCAACTGTTAAACACTCATCCATGCAAGTTATAGCTTTCTCTCCATCCTGTAATATTTATATAATTGCAGCATATTTAATGGAAATACAAATTTGCCAGAAAGCTGACAAAGCTGTGTAGTCATTAATTAGAGCCTGAAATACATGAAGTGCTCTCACAGATACAGTCAGCCTTGCAGGTTAGAATACAGCTGTGTAGAACATTGCTGTATGTATTCAGACTCACATAATCAGATTGGATGAGATCCACAGATGAATATTAGACAGTAAAGTTTAAAATTTCATAAAGCTTCCTTTATGAGATACAAATGTCCCGAAAGGCTGCTGACTTCCAGGTTTTAACCGCTGCAGATAAGACTGTGAAAACGGGAGGAAAGAAAAATCCAGCATCAGAAGTTCATTCAAGAGAAACAGTAATAAAGCTCTTTTGATCATAGTCAAATACAACACAGAGACCATGTCAGGCACAGGGCTCTGAGAAAATAAATGTATTTAATTGTGTCCAACTGCTCCTAAGTCTTAGAAAGGATAACAGACATTGCAGAAAAGGGCTCTGGAGAAGCAGAGTTTCATGAGAGCAGAGTTTTCACATGTGGCCTTGCCAAACCAGTTCCTTAAAGTGATGTTTCCAGGTGGTATATGGCACAGATGACCAAGAGCAAGAGAACAATTAGCAGTTTCTGCTTTGAAATCACCCTACATAGCTCTCCCTCTTCTCCACTTCCTAAAGCTTCGGCATGTTGTTTTCTTGTTTGCAGTCAGGGTTTTTTTAAAAACACATACAGGAGAGGTTCTGACCACTAAAATTCTGGATATCCAAATTCTGATGAATGCAGGTTTAGTACTTTATTATTATTATTTTATATCTGGCTAGCGATTTGTAGATATTCCAGTGTGCAAATTCTTCGAACAACTAAGAAAGCAAATTTAGGACTTGAATCTATAACAACAAATAATTCTTTAGGTATTTGCAGGAAACGTCCTTCCTAAGCAGATCTGCACTACTTTGTCCATTTGGATGAACTCAGTCCTCAGACCCAGTGGGACTGACTCCCAACACTCTGTGGGACTAATTATCCATGGTCATATGTTTTTATGACCTTGAGCTTTGATTGTGGCTGAGAAAATATGACTCCTACTGACAGATGCAGGAATCACTTCTAATATGGCATAATGAAAGTGCAATTATGTATACACCTGCAAGCATTGAGTAATGCTGCAGTCTGGATGTTTCTGCAATTCTGTTTCATCACATTAATGTTTAAGCAGGGCTTTGTGGCTGCGCTATAAATAGGTGAAGTACCAATATTTCTTAAGCACCTAAACCAAAGTGAAACTGCTGGAGACACATAAAATGTCTGTAGTTTTTATATATGTATGTATATATATATACACATATATATTTAATCATAGTTAGGGTTGGAAAGGACCCCAAGATCATCTAGTTCCAACCCCCCTGCCATAAGCAGGGAAACCTCACACTAAACCATGCCACCCAAGGCTTCATCCAACCTGGCCTTGAACACTGACAGGAATGAAGCATTCAAAACCTCCCTGGGCAACCCATTCCAGTGCCTCACCACCCTAACAGTAAAGAACTTCTTCCTTATAGCCAATCTAAACCTCCCGTTTAAGTTTGAACCCGTTACCCCTTGTCCTGTCACTACAGTCCCTAATGAAGAGCCCCTCCCCAGCAGCCCTATAGGCCCCCTTCAGATACTGGAATATAGCCTTCTCTTCTCCAGGCTGAACAGCCCCAACTTTCCCAGCCTGTCTTTGTACAGGAGATGCTCCAGTCCCCTGATCATCATCATGGCCCTTCTCTGCACTTGTTCCACAGCTCCATGTCCTTCTTATGTTGAGGACACCAGAACTGCACACAATACTCCAGGTGAGGTCTCACGAGAGAACAGCAGAGTAGAGGGGCAGGATCACCTCCTTCGACCTGCTGGTCACGCTCCTTTTGATGCAGCCCAGGATATGGTTGGCTTTCTGAGCTGCAAGCACACACTGCAGTTGGCTCGTGTTCATGTTCTCATTGACCACCACCCCCTTCTCCGCAGGGTTGCTCTGAATCCCCTCTTTGCCCAACCTGTAGCTATGCCACTGCCTTAAATGTCTGGGACCCTCTGTCAGAACTTTTAGAACCTTTAACACTGTGGTAATATCAAGTTGTCCTGTTCCCCATCTCTCCTCAGTCTTGAGCTTTTCCTCTGGGAGCTGGCACCCTTCTTGCTGGCCTGTCATCAGGAAGATGAGTGAAGTGTCCCACCCTATGCAGTGACCTCATGCACCCAGGCAATCTGGGTGCTACATTAATAGAACTGATGGTATATTTACCCACTCTGAGTGTAATAGCAGATCCAGCATAATCCTCTGCTTCTGATATTAAAAGTATTAAAGAAGGCCATACGTGCTGTAACTTCAAAAAGATTAACTGCTGTGTAAAGATAATCCAATACACCCTAAAGACTGTAATCTAGTTTATTAAATGCATACCATCTTTCCTATTTTGCCTTTTTGTAGTGATTGAGCTGTGGCAATAGTTTCATAGTAACAAGCACCTGCAGCTTGTATTTTGTGAAATTACTTGCACGTGGAGTACATTTTCTTTCATGGAGCAAATAAACTTTTCTTCTGTATACTTTTCTGAAAGGAACAGAAGAAACAACTATGCAGAACAAGGCTTTCTAGTTGATGCTATAGTGGAAATGGGAGCTATGCTGTGAAGGAAGGAAAAGCTGTGGAAGGTGGTGAGATATTGAGCTTATCTTTAACAAGGCAGATTAAACACTGACATTATTTTCAGTGGGTTTTTTTTTCCTTTCCTTTTGCATGTGTTTGTGTGTGTGTGTGTGAAACCTCTTGCATATGTCTTTTTTTGTTTCAGTCCAAAAGGAATTGTTGACTGTCAAAATAAAATCCCTGAAGCCTCCCTCTATCTGCCCAACTCCTTTTTCTGCTGGTGAATTCAATGGAATGGAGTTAAAAACATTATGCTTTGGGTTTTTTTAATTTCTTCCTTATGGGGCAGTGTGAAGATTATAGCTCACAGAATCATCTAGATAGGAAAGACCATTAAGATCATCCAGTCCAACCATTAACTTAACACTGCCAAGGTCACCACTAAACCATGTCCCTAAGAACCACATCTACACATCTTTTAAACACCTCCAGGGATGGGAACTCCACCACTTCCCTGGGCAGCCTGATCCATGCCAGACAACCTTTTTGGTGAATGCATTTTTCCTAATATCTAATGTAAGCCTCCCCTGGTCCAATTGAGGACATTTCCTCATGTGCTATCTCTTGTTAACTGGGAGAAGAGACCAACACCCACCTCTTTGGTCCATCCTCCTTTCAGGTTGTTGTAAAGAGTGATAAGGTCCCCCATGAGCCTTCTCTTCTCCACACTAAACAACCACAGTTCCCTCAGCCATTTCTCATCAGACTTGTCCTTTAGATCCTTCATCATCTTTGTTGCCCTTCTCTGGACCTGCTCTAGCATTTCAATATCTCTGTTGTAATGAGGGGCCCATAACTGACCACAGTATTTGATGTGTGGCCTCACCAGTGCTAAGCACAGGGCACTGTGGGATGATCACTTCCCTGGTCCTTCTGGAAAAACTATTGTTGATACAGGCCAGGTTGCTGCTGGACTTTTTGGCCACCTGGGCACACTGATGGCTCATGTTCGGCAACCATCAATCATCAACTCCAGGTCCTTTTCCCTCAAGCAGCTCTCCAGACACTCTCCCCCAAGCCTGTAGCGTTGCATGGAGTTGTGACTCAAGTGCAGGATCCAGCACTGAGCCTTGTTGAACCTTATAGAGTTTGACACAGCCCATTTAGCCAGCCTGTCCAGATCCCTCTACAGAGTCTTCCTATCCTCCAGCAAATCAACACTCCTGTCCAACTTCACATTTATAGTCCAATTACAAATGAAAGTTGGAAAGTATTATAGGAGATACTTGAGAAGTATGTTTCAGTGAAAAACTATTCCCCTGCCTTCAGAATAAAAGCACTTTCTAATGAAAGTAATGAGAGCAGTAAGCACAGACCGTTGTTTTATCTGAACTCCAATTGTCACTGCATCTGTCATCCCCAGACATATTTCCTTGTCCTTGACAGACAAACATGTGCAGTTGTCCTGATATGTCCTGTTTAGACTGCAAAAACAGATGAGACAAGAGCTGAAGATAAAGACAGGAAAAACTAATGTGCAAATAGAAATGGTTGAAAAGTATTCTAATGCATTTTTTTCTTTAGAAAATTCAGATTCAATATGATCAAATTATTCCTAGAAAACAATAATTTTATGAAGTGCTTCATCAAAAAAATTTGGAAACTTGCTTCTGTTTTCTCAATGGCACATTCATTGCCACTGCAACCCACCATCAGGATGGTAGCACTGGAATCGCTTGAGTGACCTAGGCTCTCAGGCTTGGGTGTGTTTTCATAGTATTAATTAGGTGCAAGGTGGGAGAAGGGCAAATATGGAAAACATGGGTGGTGTGGTTGGAGGAAACGGAATGTCTGGCGACAGAACTATGTGCCTTGTTAATGTTGTATTGCATAACCTTTAGGAGGAAAGACATCACTGATCAGAAGTCCAGACTGATGGAGGCGTTTTCTGACAGTGGTTGCAGGTTGCTGTCTGGAATTGAATAAGTAGGAAGGGTTGTATAGTGCCTTTAAACACTTTATACTTGCAATTGCTAATTAACCTGATTATCAAGGTAAATTCTTACACCAAAGCAAAATTGCTTGTAGCAAATTATTTAATAATTAAGTTCCTTTGTCTAAAAATCTTTGACTAAAACAAGTTAAGGATCAACCACCTAAGCAATTCAGCTGGCAGACCGAATCAGCACTGAGTTCTCACTGAAAAAACAAAGGTTTGGCAGCACAATCATAGCCAGGAGCAGATAGTTACTTACTTTATTATTACCAGTGATACTTAGAAAATGTACAGGGGTTTCATATGGGCACTTGTCTTAGAGCTGTGAGTGCATTGATATTAACACAGTTAATTCTGGTACATGCTCATGAGAACCAATCCCTGTATCAGTGGGGTTCTTTCCCTGTGCAATTTTGAGGAATGGTTGTGGAGTGAAAGGTCTCTTCAAAATTAGTTGATGTCACCACAAAAAACTACAGGGAAAGCTAAAAAACATCAAAAGTAATGAAAAAACTTTAAGTTACAAACTTTGCATGGAGGAAATTGAGCATGGTGTTAGAGGAAAGATAAGAACTTTGGTTACAGTAACACACATTAAAACCCAAAATACAGCTTTAAGTATTTGCAGAGGAGCTGCTGATCCTTTAGAAACCCAGGCACATAATCATCTCAAGGACAGTTATAAAAGGGAGTCATACAGTCACTACTGTTCATTATAATTACAGGTACTGAGTTAATCTCTAGTTCCTTCCCTTATCCTAATGAGTTATTAGTAGATTAAAAGAAAAAAGTGATACAGCAGGTGGAGACAGGCTATGTAGTGGAAGCTATTAGAGGATACATTTGTAATACCATTTTATTTTTATCCCTATTTAATGAGAGCTATGGTGCCAATTAATTTTTTGGTTTATTATATTAGGTTTGTGCAGAGCTCTACTGTTGGCACATTATCATCAGTATGAAAGCTATCATTATGCTAATATTTTACTATTTTCTTACACCATTTAAAAAGTAGTTATTGCTCCTCAAGTTAAAAATTAACTACAATCATATGTTGTAAGACTATGTACTATTTACTATGAAATGTAGTTGAAGCCTGAGTTATTGGCAAGGGCTTTCTTAGGACTACAGGAGGAAGCTGAATAAATATGATTAGTTCCAGACTACTGTTGATTTTCCATCTACTAACCAAATGAATATTCAGAGGAAAACATTTTCAGAAGAAAAGACAGCAACTAATATCTAAAATCCCAGCAAATATGTGCTGTACCTAGGATACTAACCTGACATCTTTAACATAGTCACTATTTCACCTTCAAGATCAGTAATCACCATCATCTAAACTGTATCTGAAGTACTCTAGTATTCAACCATCTACATGCCAGAATCAACGTAAGAATGGCAATAGTATATAGTGAAAATCCAAAGATCAATGAATTGTATTCTCCAAATTTCTCGACATTCATAACACGGAATCACAGAATAACAGAATAGTCAGGGTTGGAAAGGACCTTAAGATCATCTAGTTCCAACCCCAACCAAAAGCTGTGAAACAACCAAGTCCTAAATAAAACCATACAAGGGCAAAAGATCTTCCTTTACACTGCCTTATCAATTAAAAAAATAACTTTAACCAAATGAAGACAATCCTTTACTAAAAAGGACTAAATCTCTGAAGATGCCATGAAGTGTTATGTACAAACTTACCCAACACAAAACCTAACTTCTCAGTAATGATAAGCCACATGTAGTACACATTACTTCATACACCACAGGTACTAAATCCTCATAGGAAGTAATTTAACAATTACTAGATGTTTTGAAATAAAATTGAACTATGCTATATTTTTCCCTCTCTGAAGCAGAAACGCAAAGCACAGAAAGCAAGTGTCATTGGACCAACATATGGCAAATAGACCAGGACTGGAACAAAAAACTCTCCACAATAAGAAACCAATCAAAATCAGTGCACTGTTGTGATAAAAAGCTACTGGGAAAAGTCCTGGACACATATATAGGGATGCTGGGGAGGGACACTTCATTAGGGACTATAGTGACAGGACAAGGGGTAACGGGTTCAAACTTAAACAGGGGAGGTTTAGATTGGATATAAGGAAGAAATTCTTTCCTGTTAGGGTGGTGAGGCACTGGAATGGGTTGCCCAGGGAGGTTTTGAATGCTTCATTCCTGTCAGTGTTCAAGGCCAGGTTGGACAAAGCCTTGGGTGACATGGTTTAGTGTGGGGTGTCCCTGCTTATGGTAGGGGGATTGGAACTAGATGATCTTAAGGTCCTTCCCAACCCTAACTGTTCTATGATTCTATGATTCTATAAAGACTAAAGCAAGTAAACTGGGACACACACCCCTTCAGGCAGTTGGAATCACCTACAGCATTTACAAACAAGGTAGAAGAAGGCCTAGGAAATGAGGGTTAATAATGACAATGTTGGAGAATGGCTCTGACTTCATATGGGTGCTGGATGCAGGTAATGGTTTGATGATATACACTTTTATTGAGTCCTACCTCAGGTAAGCTTTTCCTGAAATGACAATTTCGAGTTAGAAGCAATAATTCTTCTTTCAACTTTCCTCCAGAAAGACTGAATAACTTACTACTTCTCCCTTGCTAAGAGGGAAAAGTCCCTCATGCATTTTATCATGCATTTTATCTTTCTGATTGATAAATGTAATTGAGCTAAATATAATTAAGTTAAAGTCAGAACAAGTGTTCCCAAAACTACTTATTTAGAAGTTTGCTGACTCTGATTCAGACCCAAAATAAAGTACTGAGATATCTCTTTTTTTATTTTTTTCCCCCAACTCTTTAGGATTTTCTACAAAGAGATAATATTTTCTGCAGACATAGCCTCCCACGTGCCCATAGGTTGTCAGATTTCTCAATACCAGGATAAAAATAACAACATACATGGTTGCATCAGCATAGCCAGGAAGAAAGCTGTGTTCCACTGTGCTATCCAGAGAAGGAAAATGGAATGAAATTGCAATGAATGAAACAACAGAATGTGCTTAAATTTTTAGCAAAACAGGAAAGCAGAAAAAAACCACTGTCATAGAATGATATAGAAAAAACTTTTTTAAAAAAGTCTGCTTCTAATACAATTTGCTCTGGTTCATTGCTATATTTCGTTGATCTTAAATGCTGTAATTCATTGATTTGAACCACCTTTCTGTATTTCATTGCTATAGTTCATTGATTTGAACCACCTTACATGCTACACAACCAGGGGTAAGATTAGAATGGCATATACAAGATTAAACATTAGGTTTGCAATGTCTGCAGAAATGGTAGCAGGGGCAAGAATTGATTCCACTGGAGGCATCAACTGCACTTCTCAAAACCAGGCTATTTTCCTTGATTAGTCTCTCTATAGTTTTAGTATTTGAAGTTTAGCAATAAAATTGGCAAATTTAGCCTATAGGTGTTTCCTAAATGCAGCAACTAAACATAAAATATATTGTGTTGAATACTGATTATCACAGAATCACACAATCCTAAGGGTTGGAAGGGACCTTGAAAGATCATCTAGTCCAACCCCCCTACGAGAGCAGGGTAACCTAGATGTGAGATGTTCCCCTCCCTTAATCATCTCTGTGGCTCTGCGCTCGACTCTTTCAAGCAATTCCCTGTCCTTGAACTGAGGGGCGCAGAACTGGACACAATATTCCAGATGTGGCCTCATCAAGGCAGAGTAGAGGGGGAGGAGAACCTCTCTTGACCTACTAACCACACCCTTTTTAATGCACCCTAGGATGCCATTGGCCCTCTTGGCCACAAGAGCACATTGCTGGCTCATGGTCATCCTCTCATCCACCAGGACCCCAGGTCCCTTTCCCCTTCACTGCTTTCCAGCAGGTCAACCCCCAACCTGTACTGGTCCATGGGGTTGTTCTTCCCCAGATGCAAGACTCTACACTTGCCCTTGTTGAATTTCATCAAGTTTCTCCCCTCCCAACTCTCCAGCCTGTCCAGTTCTCACTGAATGGCGACACAGCCTTCTGGTGTGTCAGACACTCCTCTCAGTTTAGTATCATCAGTGAACTTGCTGAGGGTACACTCAGATCCCTCATCCAGGTCGTTGATGGAAACATTAAACAGCACCGGTCCCAGCACCAACCCCTGAGGGACTCCACTAGTCACAGACCTCCAGCTAGATTCTGCCCCATTGACCACAGCTCTCTGCCTTCTTCCTTTCAACCAGTTCTTGATCCACCTCACTACCTGATCATCAAGCCCACACTTCCTTAGCTCATCTATGAGGATGCTGTGGGAGACAGTATCAAATGCCTTACTGAAATCGAGAAAAAACACATATACCGCTCTATCATCATCCAGCCACTTAGTTACCTCCTCATAGAAGGCTATAAGGTTCGTCAAACATGGCTTCCCCTTGGTATAACCATGTTGGCTGCTCTTAATGACCCCCTTATCCTTGATATGTCTAGAGATGGTGTCAAGAATAAGTTGTTCCATCACCTTTCCAGGGATGGAGGTAAGGCTGACCGGTCTATAATTACCCGTGTCCTCCTTCTTGCCCTTCTTATAGACTGGTGTGACATTCGCCATCCTCCAGTCCTCAGGCACCTCTCCTGTTTCCCATGACTTACCAAAGATGATGGAGAGCGGCCTAGCAATGACCTCCACCACCTCCCTCAGCACCCATGGGTGTATTCCATCCGGAATGTGCAGATTGCTTAACTGATCCCTAACCCAGTCCTCATCTATGGAAGCAAACTCCTCCTTTATCCTGACTCCTGAGGATCTAGGAATCTGCGGCCCTTGGGGAGAGTCTTCAGGAATAAAGACAGAGGCAAAGAATGCATTCAGCACCTCTGCCTTCTTTATATCCTCTGTCTCCAGGGCACCCACCTCATTCAGCAGTGAGCCTATATTGCCTCTTATGTAAGTTTTACCTGCTATGTATTTGAAGAAGCCCTTTCTATTGTCCTTAACCCAACCTGAAAGATTAAGTTCCAAGGAGG
>NDXB01011362.1:0-53288 GCA_002631895.1 Agapornis roseicollis | reverse complement strand
GAACAAGTCCAGAGGAGGCCACGAGGATGATCAGGGGACTGGAGCATCTCCCGTACAAAGACAGGCTGGGAAAGTTGGGGCTGTTCGGCCTGGGGAAGAGAAGGCTGCATGGAGACCTCATAGCAGCCTTGCAGTATCTGAAGGGGGCCTATAGGGATGTTGGGGAGGGACTCTTCATTAGGGACTGTAGTGACAGGACAAGGGGTAACGGGTTCAAACTTGAACAGGAGAGGTTTAGATTGGATCTAAGGAAGAAATTCTTTCCTGTTAGGGTGGTGAGATGCTGGAATGGGTTGGCCAGGGAGGTTGTGAGTGCTCCATCTCTGGCGGCGTTCAGTGCCAGGTTGGATGAAGCCTTGGGTGGTATGGTTTAGTGTGAGGTGTCCCTGCTTATGGTAGGGGGTTGGAAATAGATGATCTTAAGGTGCTTTCCAACCGTATTCTATGATTCTATGATTCCATATCTTTTTTTAAAGAAAGGAGACATGAAAAACAAAGTACACAGGCTGGAAAAGGGAGAGGGTCTATGCTGAGAGAACTTTACCATCAGAGTGTCACTTCTCCCCAGAGAAGTCTGCTTTTGTGAGCTCTGGGAGCCAAAGTTTAGCCATGTTATCCCACTTTGGTCATGCTCATTGAGATCCACAGCAAAGCCCTGAGACTGAGCCATCAGCTCAAACAGATACCCTGTCCAGGGACTTGCTTTCTAGGAGTACTCATTGCTGAAGATGATGGGGCTGTGAAGATTTTGTTGACTATTTGGAGCATTGCTTTGATTGAAGTGGGGTTTAGCTTAACCTCACATAGGCTTTTGCCCAGCAGAACATGACAGGTTTGGCACAGTTTCCCAGGAGCTGACTCCTTTTAACCTGGTGTTCAGAGCCTGAATTTACAGTGCTGAATTCACAGCAGAGTCCTGAATTTATTGACCTGGGAGACAATTTGTGGTTCTATATTCCTCTAAAACCAAAGGTTTCAGTGATGTATTAGCCACACTGCACTACATGCATATCTATTTATCTGTCTATGTATGTGTTTATTCCTTTTTGGCTTTGGACCTTAATTGTTTGGTAGTAAGAAGTTAGAAATGTGTACTTTAAACCAAGCAGAATTTTACTTTATTTACAATGCAGTAGCACTTAATACATGGAAGACAATTGCCAAATCTATAAGTAGCCATTGCTATGCTCTTTAAAAATATGGGGAGCAGTATCAGGCAGACAAACTCATTCTTAGGTAACAGAATTAGAAAATTTATATTATTCTATTTTGCTCTTAATAATGGGCTATGTTACATCAGCTTTCTTTCATACAAACTTACTGAGATAGTACTAAGTCACTGAAAATGAAATAGCACAAGAAAAGAACTGTCAGTCTGCTTTACTCATGTCCCATTTTGCTTCCCTTGTGAAAGGGTTGTATTGTTTCAAAAGGAAGGAGCCAGGCAGTCCGGAGAACAAAGGCTCCTAATTGTTCAGGAGAACATTGTTACATTCCTAATTGATCTTCAAAATCCGTGGACTTGCAGTCTCTACAAAAGTGAGGACTGCACAGAGTGGTCTACACAAAGACCAGGCTTCAGACTATCTGGGGTGTTGGTGGGGGAGAATAGAGCATCTTTGAACTTAATAGGAGAAATGAGGCATCACTTTCTAGAATCATTTAATGCTGAATGAAGAATAACAATCTGATATCTCAAACTGACAGATAGTCCATGTTGCTTTTCTTGCCATCAAATGAAGTGAAAACCTTACTAAACCTGTTCACTGATATTGACAAATACATACAGTTCTGATTTTTCCCAACAGAAGTACAGGTTTTCTCCCGATTGCCCTGCAATCTTACTAACCTTAATCACTAGTTTTGTAGCAAGAAAAAACTGTAATGTTTACTAAAAATACCAGTACCTTATTGCAAAAGAAAACCAAGAGTAATGATTCTTAGCACTCAGCCTTTGGAAATAAAACAAACAAGCAGGAACTGAAGTCTGCTCATACCTATATCTATCCATATCCATGAAGTAGTTTTTCTCCTTTTCAGAGCTATCTCCCTAGACCACTTAATGATTTTTTTCATCTCTGAGCCACTTTGCTGCCAAGTGGTACACATAAATCTATCTCTAAAAACCCTGTACAGAACTGCCTCTAGTTCTGAACATACCTGCTTCTGGTCTTTAACTAAAACCCTTTAAGCACACTCTGTTCTTCCCACTATCATCTGGGGCACAAATGATCTGGGATTATGACATCTATAGTGTGCAGAAACAAACGCTGACCTTCAAATATCACACTGAAGCAAGACCATGAAAAGACACACATAGGACTTAGTGTTTTGTCAGGCTTTTATACTGGAAACCTAAGTGGCAATGGGAGAAGATTTGTGTGCCTGATACACTGTATTATGATAATAACCCATAGCTAGGGTACCATATTAACCTGAAGAGCTGAAAATGTTTGCTAGAGGAAAAGCTTCAGACAGACAAGCAACAAACAGAAAATTCAGGTCTTTTTTGAAATGTTACATTTGCATAACCTCTTTGTTTATAGCAAGCACCCGTCTTGCTGTTGGCATATTTCACATTCAACTGAAGTCCCATCAGGGTCCCTTGATTTCTTGGACTTCTATTGGAAGATGCAATAACAAGGAGCCATGGCTGGGGGACAATCCATGCATGGTATGTGCCAAAGTACAAGGAACATTGACAGTGTGCCTAGATACATGACTGTATGACAGCCTAAATCAGGTGACAGCAACATAGGACTTGGTGTTGTGTGAGGCTTTTATACTGGAAACCTAAGTGTCAATGGGAGAAGCTTGCAGTAACACCTGTAAACACCCCTGCACCTCAGCAGATGCACAGACCATGTTGAAATATATGCTGCCACACTTTTACTCCCATAAATGAGATCAGAATACCTTCCAGTGCTTCAGTCTTAACTTGGATTATATTATAGACATAACTACAAAAATAGCTGGGTGTAACACCATATTCATCCCAGTCCTTCACAATATCACCCATGTGGTGACTCTCTATGACAGATGCCAGAGTTACATTGCTTCAAGAGCATTACCTGCACATCACCATTCTATTATTCACTAGAATACTTCAGGGTCAACTACAAAGTAGTATGTGTTGAATCCCAGTGGCAGCCAATTCCATAGGTGGCTGCCCCTGGGTTTATTGTGCCCAAAAGAGCTCTCTTTTAGGGCTGATACATGTTTTAAACACTGCTCATTACTTGTTGCTTTGTGAGTTTGTATTTGGAACATATATGGCATTGCATGCCTGCTGAGACAAGATCAGTTCCTCCCTAAACAGAAGTAATTTACAGTCATGAAAACTAAAGAGAAATAATTGTTTATAGCAAACTGCTGCTCAATTTCTGTTGAGGACCAAGAATTCATGTGGTTGTTTTGCCTTCTGTATGTTTCAAAATTATCTTAATAATCAATAGATAATGCATATATTAAACCAACACTTTTCCCCATTCAGCACTTTTCCTATTGTGCCCAAATTCAACCCAATTAAAAGTCCACTTAAAAGAGAGGAAAAGCACACTTACCTGCCACACTGGCTCTGTGTGCTTTGACTTTGCACAACTCTTGTAGCTGGGCTGGGAGGTTGACTTCAGGTTGTAGATGGCTACGTTGCCATCATAGAAGCCCACTGCCATGAGGTAGGGGTAGTCATTATGGAAGTCCAGACACATGACACCAGTCTCGCTGCTGAAGATATACTCTGGGAAGGAGGGGTTCTTCATGGTATAGAGCAGGAGCATCCCCTGGCCCTGTTTCATTAAGTCATCTAAACAAGAAGGAGCTTTGCTGTTAGATCAGTTTCCAAGATTCTCTGCAATTTGACAGCACTCACCTATGCCTAACACCCATCTGAATGCAAAGACATGTGGGAAGGACATCTGTCACAGGACCAAATAGTCTTGTAGGTGTTCCTACATCTGAACATCCTGTCCTCCATTGGTATGCCATCCTCAGGACAAAGGGACAATGTGCTCATGCAGAAGAACTACTGTTCTGGCGGGTTTTTTCTAGGAAAGAGACTTGAGAAGCCTTGGAGAAAACATGCAGAGTTAAAAAGAATCTGGTGGGCACTTCTTTCTTTGGGCTAGGATTTCACTAACATTGCAGACATGTAGGCTGAACCAAAGATAGTGGCATGTCGTCAATCTCTGTATCGGGAATATTTGATATTACACTGCTTCTTCAAAGAAAACCATTTCATTGAAGTATCTGTAAAGCATTACACATAACTGTAAAATGCACAAGTCACTGCAGCTTTATTTTCTGCTTATGTCCAACATCTCCTCCTTGCTTGGCACAGAAGCTCTCGTTTTTTGCCAAGACTTTCAATTTTCTTTTCTATTTACTTTAATCTTTCCTTTGCACTGCCTGAAATTAGCTCTCCCTATTCTGAACAAGGCCATCTTTCTCTTGTGCTTTTTATTTTCATCATAATGTGTTATTGCCAGGAGGGGTTTGGTTGTTTGGTTTTGGGGTTTTTTGGTTGATTTTTTTTTCCTTTTACTCATCTAAAAAACAATTTCCACTTTTAGAAAGGAAAAGAAAAAAAACTCTTGATGTTTTTCTACATTGTAGATGTAAATAAGCTCTCCAGAAGCAAAGAAGGAGCTTTCCTAATCTACAAAAACAATGCTTTCTGACAGCACCCTAGCTATCCCTCTACATGCTTTTTCTTACTGTCAAATGCCTGCGGGCACACAGTATACAGCAAGCAAATTTACTGCTGCCTGCGCTCCAAGTATCCACTACATATCTTGTTTCCAGAACAGTCATTTTCTTTTAGGAGTGCTTCCTACCTTTCTTAACATTTTGACCAGTCTGCAGGATAAGGGCTTGGTAAATGTGTACTCCAGTGATAACACCAACTTCAGACACCTCTCCTTGGCAGCAAGCTGATCCCAAATCAGCATGCAGGTACAGACTTTGCTTACCTCAAATATATCAGGGCCACACAGAGGATATTCAAAGAACCAGTAAATAAAAACACATCAACAAAACTATTACTGCTGGTTTGCATTTGGATTGTGGAAATACTCTATTTTCATAGGTCTCTCTGTACATTTGAGCCAAGCAGAGGGAATGGCTTCTTTTTTTTTTGCAGAAAGGTATGATTTCAGTGCTGGCATTACTTTAAACATATTGGAATCCAAATAACATTTTTAACTTGGGGAAAGCTTGTTCCTAGAATTCTATCTGAAAAGGAAGTGATTATACTTTCTCTAGCAGGAAGTATAATAAATTGTCCTTTCAATTCACAGAATTACTTTTTTTACTAGCCAAGTAATGTCACTGAACTTATATGAAGTTGAGCTTCAGCCATGATAAGGATGAATCCACTTCTCCTCAGGAGCAAAAACACTTGGGAGGGCTGTGAAAATGACCTACCAGGCATGACTCACAGCAGAATAAAGTCAAATTAGTAAGATAGCCTTTGAATTCAACCTATTTCATGCTCTCATTTCTCCTGGAGTGTGCTGACCAGCCAGGCATATTTCCAAAAGGTCTCTGGTGCATATTCATTTTTGTACCTGTTGGCACTGTGCTGAGGAACCTCAGACAGCTGCTCCCCATGCTCCCTACACAGACAGCAGAGGAGACACCCCTTCTGAGGTTGATTCAGCCACCAAAAATCTGAATTGGGTTTTGGAGGTGCTTCTCTGTTCTGATCTGGCAGTAACATAGGCCAGCCATGTTCCTCAATTAGAGATGATGGAGCAGGCCTTTACTGGGTAAAATAACTCAGCAGCTTTAGCAAGTCTACCTGGATGTTAACCAGGCAGGGGAAAAGCAAGTTCTTGGGAAGAAGCTCTGGCAGAGTGAAACATGGGATTTGGTTTGCAGACTGAGATACACATATGCAGGTCTATGTGTGGCTGTCTGCCTGAGTGCTCAGAGTCTAACGTCCTGCTACTATTAGTAGAGATCCATATATCCAGCTCACTGTGCATAGAAAACCCACCTCAAAGAAGATCCCTATATTGGGTCCATTGATTTATTCTCTGGGCTCCACTGACTGTAATGGCCAGCTCCCTACTAACTGCTAAACCCATGTTAATCCAGGATCTGGATCCTATGCATTATCTCCTTTATGTTATGAAATATTGTGGATGTGAGTTAAATCATAGATGTGTGAATACTGCACATAAGTCTGAATAATATGATTGCTAAAGAACAACTTATTTTTGATGAAAGGCAAAGCAGTGGGAATAATCCACAATTAACACTGAAGCGTGGCACATAAGTATCAGTAAAACAATAACCTTCTAAGAGCAGGCATATAAATCCATTTCAGTAAAGGGTGAATTCTCACACAAAGTACTAACTGAGACATACCAAGATGTTCTTTAATAAATGAAAAAAGAATTAAATTATTTCATTAGTGATATTCAGTGTTCCAGGAATGGCAGGGACAGCACATATCCACAACAGCATATAGTCACATAACTTTGAAGCATGGACTTTTCAAGAGAAAGGTGTTTCATTAAAAACTAGCAGAGGACTGCAGTGTGCCTCAAATCCTGCGTAGCTGGTCTGTCAGGACGCAGGTAGCCCACTGAACTAATGGTAGAAGACCACAAGGCACACAGCAAAGGATTTGGTACAGACCCAAGAGCTGGTAATGGCTACACCACTGCTGGAGGTGAAACCTCCAGCTTTAGATTGGAGACAACTGCTCTGAACTGCATGGATGCACCAGCATGCACTGAAAGAGCAGAGAGCTTCTACCCACAAAATGCATACTGGTACACGGGCTGGAGACTCGAGATATTACACAATTATTCTGATAATCAGTGCCAGCAGGAGTTATTCTTCTCATCTACAGGATGACACAAGGAAGCACAGCAAGAAGAGGATGTGAACAGACTCTTGCTGTAATTAGGGAAAGTGCCTTGTCATGATGATCCTCAGTGTTCACCTGAACAAAGGTTAGATTTCAGATCCTGACACATAATAAGTATATGTGGGGAGAGAGGTTTTCCTTATGAAGGATGTAGATAGCATATTTTCTGGTCTCAACCTGGAGAACTGAGCCTGTAAGCATCTCATGCAATCAGAAACAGATTTCAAACTAACCATTACCACTATCTAATATATTCATTTGCATTTGCATTTAAGGCTGGAGAGATTCAACCCAAACCCCCAAACTTATTTTCAGAAGAATAGTGATCTAGTGTTAATGTAGTACCTCAGAATATGACTGTGTTATCACCAAACAGTTCATGCAAAACAAAAATCTGAAAAGCATCTAAATCTTGCATTCTGATACATCCGGTTTAACAGATTTTTTCATTTCCACTTTTCCTTAGCTGAACTTAAAAGAATCAGCAAATGTTCAATATTAGATCAAAATATGTTGCTTGATGGACCATGAGGTTTTCCTCCATTTCCTCCAAAATGATTAGTGGCTGAACCAGCATGCTGAATGCAGCAATATCTTCAAGTTGAAGGTACAATGCTTGGGGTAAATACTGCATTCACATAGTATATCTCCGTGGTCACCACTAAAAGGTATTTTTACTACACAGAAAGCCAATATTACAGTTTCTTGTGTGATAAACTGGCAAATTTAAACACTTCAGAGGGTTTAAAACCCCCAAAACTGCACCCTTACATCTTAGATCCTGTGACACATTGTACATCAAGTCCACCAGCCGTCCCGCTGATAATGGCTTGGGCCAAGAAATCACCCATGCTAAAAGGAACCATGTCTGCTTAAAAAATGTTCTTTCTTCTCTAAGAGCTCATCTGAAAAAAAAAGCAGTGAGATGGAGAAGCATGGCTGTGAACAGCTGTTTGTTTCTGAGCATCACAGCTGCACAAGCCCATCTACTCTCCTTTCTAGTTATGCCCACACTTTGAAAGCTTGCTGGCTGGGGCTCTACCTTTTAGGGTTGGATTTCTAGAGAAGCAAAGGAAGGGGCTGGCTGTGCTTCATGCTCGGTTAAGTGATCTCCTCTGGGTCAGAGAGATTAATTTCAAAAGCAAAAATTTTGGTTCCCAAAGAAATGACTCAATCTGTTTACTTGCATTTCAGATATTTAAAATGTAGAGGACAGGAAAAAAAAAAGAAAAAGGTTTTTTGTAGGCCAGCATATTTCCTCAAGCAAATTATTATTATTATCCAGGTCTACATGACCCTAAGCCCAACCTAAGAATTTGGTTAGAAAGATGACTGAACAAGTCACAAACTAATGAATTCCCAATGCTTTTATTTTCTGTCAGTGAACAAAAGCTGTGTGGTATAGCACCAAGCACAGGCTAATCTAACCCACTATGAAACATGCTGGCTGAGCTTGCACTGCTTCAGCAAGATTCTACCCTGGCTTATTCAAGTAGCTCTGCCAACTCCACACTTTGCTGCGGTTGCAGTATGGATGTGCTGTAAGAAAGGAAACAGCTGGCACTTTGAGCTTAACTGTACGCCAACAGTTCAGAAAAACCAGGGAAGAACAAATCTTTCTTTCCAAGGAGCTCAGAGAATTTGGCCATGTGCTGAATGTGTTTGCTAAGGCTCTTGAACAGTAACAATAGTCACTGGAACTTTTATAGCACGTCAGAGTGTCTGTATTCACAGCACTCTTTTTTACAGCCAAGAGAATGACAAAGGGCAGTGGAAGGAATGGAGAGACAAAGGCACTACAGCAAGCTGAAAGAACAGTGAGCAGAACTGGGACTTCCTTGGGCTCTGCTCATGGAGGCCCCATTCCAGGATCCCTGGGAAATTTAAGCTGGGATCACTGACACCCGTTCTGTTCCTATTCCTTAAAATGCCCAGAGGTACTTGAGTTTACTGCTGTATTGATACAAGCTCTGATCACCATGGATATGACTGTGAACCATGCTGTGGGCAGGGAAAAGACTAACAGTGAGCTTTCAAAACAGTCCCTTTCCAGAAAAGAAAATGTTTTGAGAATTCATTACTTCATAGCTCAAGGCCAGAAAGCCTGGCCTTCTCCATTTCACAGCTCAAAAATATTACTGGTATATCCTGTTTTGAGCCTGATAACTTGTTTTTTGGCGAGGATATGCATACTTCATTTGAAGATCTCATAAGACAGAGAGGCCACCATTTCATTTTGCAGTTTGTTTCAATGTTTAATAGCTTTGAGTGATTAAAAAGCTGTACCTAATTCCTTATTTGACTTATCTGGCTTCCCACTGTTAATTCTTATTATGCCTATCTTGATTGGATGAAGGACTTCTTTCTTATCTGGTGTTTTCTCTTCATTAATGTAGTTTAAAGCTGAACACTACTTTCAGCATACTTCTGATAACCTTCACAGCCTGAACTCAAAAATCCCATTCATTTTCAGCAGCGCTGCACAGGGAGGCTTGCTCAGCAAAAGGCTGAGAGCCAACACAAGATTTGCCACACCAGTCAAAGGCACTGCCTTCACAGCTGCAAAGAGAAAGCTGCTTCTCAACAGATGTGGAGAAGAGTGGAACATTAGGAAACTATCCACAGATATGTGGAGGACATCACATGGAAAGAACTTGTGGTAGGGCCAGACAAAATCCACTTGCAGTCCAAATTTCAACTAGATATTGTCCAGTCTCCACCTTTAGGGCATCTTCTTGAATCAGTTTGAGGCTCTTTACTGAACTATCTACAGTTTTTCTGTATGCCTTGAAAAATGTTGGCTCTAGAACCAAACACAATATTCCAGCATTAGTCTCAGCAATGCTTATATCATATCTCTGCTGCTGCTCAGGACTCCCTGCTTGCTCTCCAGGATCACGTTCACCCTCCTTGCCAAGACATCACAACAGGAACTCAAATTTATCGCTTATCCACAAAAGTCTTTCTTTATTCCATTATTATTTTTTTTTAGAGTTGCTGCCTTCCAAAACACAGCACTTCTCCTTGTTTAGAGAGGTATAATGTTAAATTTGGCTGCATTAGAATGCATTTGGTTTGAATAATTTCAGCTTACCATAAGATTAATCACTCTGTATGACAGCCCTGTTCCCAGCATGATTTACAGCTCCACCTGCCTTTTCATCAGTCACATGTTTCATCTGCTGTGTGTTTATGTTTCCATTCACAGTACCAATGAAGACAATGCCTATCTCCAGGTCCACCACAGATCCTGACAGCATCCCCTTTGAGACACTGTCTTAGATGACATTTATGTATTTTCTGATGTGTCAGTAGAAGTTGTGACCACATGTGCTGGAACAAACTCAGTGAGCATGAGCACTTCCCTCCCACTCAGTGAAACAGGTACCCTCTGGTTAGGAGTGTTGAGACCGCAAGATTTACAGGCTCTGAGCAAGCCCATCAATGCACTGCAGGCAAATTGTAAATAATTTTAATTTATGCTGATACAGATGTTTGAATGTCAAATTTAACATTCTGCTTGATAACTTTCACAAGCTACTGGCCTAATTCATAGAATCGCAGAATGGTTTGGGTTGGAAAGGACTTTAAGATCATCCAGTTCCAACCCCCTGCCATGGGTAAAGACGCCTCACACTAGACAATGTCGCCCAAGGCTCTGTTCAACCAGCCCTTGACCACTGCCAGGGATGGAGCATTTACCACTTGTCTCTGCAACCTGTCCCAGTGCCTCACCACCATCACATTAAAGAACTTCTTCCTTATGTCTAGCTTGAACTTCTCCTGCTTCAGTTTAAAGCCATTCCCCCTTGCCCTACCTCTCCAGCATCTGATACTCTTGATCAAATTAATATTGTTAGCTGGGGCTCTGCTTAGGGAGCACAGAACCTGCAGTTTGGAAAGGAGAGGCTAAAAAACCCCAGAATTTCTAAATCATTTAGACATTTTATAAAAGTCAAAATTGACAGCTGACATGGCAAGCCGTAATTTATATACATCCCGAGGCCATGTCACAGCCCTAATAACTGCTATGTGCCTGCACATGTCAGACACAAGACACACCTTCAGAAGCAGGAATGGAGAGGTACAAACAGCCTTTAAGAAAACATGCTGTTAGATATGTTAGCATCTTACTGTAAAATACAGTCTGGCAAAGTAATACAAGAAAGACCACAGTTAACTGGGCCAACAAAACAAAAAGATTTAGGAAATGCTTGGAACAATGCGCTGTTTGTTAGGGCATGTGAGAGGGGAGGGGAGAAGAGGGAGAGGGAGAGGGAGAGGAAGTTAAAGGACATAGTGCCTCCCTGAAAGCAGGAGGAGGATCTGACTTGCAACTCAGGTCTCCACTGGTTCACATAAAGGAAAGCAGGTGAGCACTGCAAAAAGAGAAGGAATATGCAACTGGGCTGAGTTTACAATGCTGTAGGTAAAACCAGAGTTTTCTCATTCTGATCAGACAGGGGTTTGAATGATAGGTCTAGCAGGCACTACAGCTCTTCAAATTTTTTTTTAAATAAGATATTCACAGGGGCTTCGTTTTACAATGTAAATAACAACTGTGCAACTGCCCACATGTTATGAATGCTAACTTCTATTCTGAAGATACTCAAATAAAATGGAGAGTCCATATCTTTATCTGGTACAACAGAGGTGCAATCCTATCAACAGGGAGATTGTATTCCACATCCTGCAGTGCCAAGATTGGCTACTGTGATCTCGGTAGTTTCTTCTCCATACTTCTCACAGCACTTCTGTGAATACACACCACAGATGAGGGAGGAAAAGGGCCACTGGTAAGGGCTACAAAAGTTCCATTTATTGATCAGGTCAAAAGCAACACTCTCATTTTCAGGAATGCATTTATGTTTTGACTCTCAGCTAGACCGACTAAAAATCTCATGAAACTCGCTCCCATAGCTCCTCAGAAACAAGGGAGTGAAAGACACTTCTTGGCTCCGACATCCAGGAAGAGGCAGAGCACTCGTCTGGAAAGCTGGACAAACGCTAAACCTCCCATTACACATCTGGCAGCCATTGGCACGACTCCTGCCCTTCTTGTTTTGGTCGACTTAAGACGCAATCTTGATCGCGTTTATCTATTCAATATCTGAGGCCCTGTTTCCTGTATCCCCATTCTACAAAAATCTGACATGCTTGAGAGCACTTGCAGCCAACTAAGTATTTAAGAGTGCCATCAAGCGGCCAAGTGGGGATCTTCCGGAAGGCACATGCCGCTTAAAAATCCCCAGGATCATGCAACAAATAGACATGTACAAATGTGCTGCCTTTGAATGACCACACCAGCCTGCTGTTACTGCAAACAAGCCAGGCTGTCACCATCTCAGTATTCCTGACCTTAAGAGCTCTGAGAGGGAGGCACAGACAGCAGGAGATGCTTGTGTATTCCATAATTAAAGGACAGGAATGTCAGAATTTTATGGTGGTGCTGTGGCCTCTTGAAAGCAGACAGATGCCTGATGAGATGGACATACACAGCCCAGATCATGAAGCAGGCAATTAGAAATGGTACTGCAGCTCAGAACTTTTCCGAAGGCATTTGGCAGGAGACCTGGCTTTGACTGAGACACAAAGAAGCAGCACAGTTACAGACACAGGGCAACCTGCAGGAAAATTTGCACATGTATGAACTTCAAGAACAATGAATACTAAGGGCAGCCACTAAAGCTCAGCCTCTACCCTGTTTGCAGCAATGGCTAACATACAATGCTTAGGGAACTGTATAAAAACAGGATATAAACCTTGTGATATCTCTTCTAGAATGCTGTCTGGGCCCCTACAGATTTGAGGTGAAGCATCTCCCAGGTCCCTAATGGTTCTCTTCCCACTCCTCTGTGCAACCAGCTACTGATCATTAATCTAGGCAGTATCTTTCAGTATTCATCTTTGTATAAGGAAGGAATATATACCAGATACTCAGTTCTTCTCACAGTATTTTTTTTCCCCCCTTTGGCTTGCTTTTATTTTTAGCCCATGAAATATTGTGCATCTCAAATAGATATGTGAAGTGTGTGACTGGTGGTTAGTGTAAATGGGTTCTAAGAGCTACTAAAAGTAAATTTCAAAGAAAAGCCATTAGTTTTCCAAAAAACTGAATGACTGAACGAAAATGCAAGTAACTTTCATATTTGTTAGTCTCAAAGCCAGTTCAGAATGTATACGACAACAAAGCAATAGCTTTCAACCCTTTAATCAGATAACGAATGCAGGGAGATAAGGCAATTATAGCAAGAAGAGAGGATGCTTCAGGGTGAAATTTCCAAACAGCAACTAGCTGTTTGGAAACCAAGGAATGGAACTGGTCTGAAAGGCTGACATAAAGCATCAAGTATCTATGCAAACCATGAGCCAGATTTTGACTCACACTTAGATATAGAATCATAAAATAACTAGGTTGTTACTAAGGGCTTCACCTACACAGTTTTTGAACACTTCCAGGGACAGCGATTTCATCACTTCCCTGAACAGCCTGTCACAATGCCTGATTACCCTCACGGTGAAGAAATTTGCCTAATATCCAATCTAAACCTGCCTTGGCACAGCCTGAGGTTATCTCTTGTCCTGTTGCTTGCTACTTCAATAAAAGATGAAAAAGGAAAACAAGAACCACAGAATAGCTGAGGTTGGGAAGCACCTCTGGAGAGCGTCTACTCCAATCCCCTCTGCCTACAGCACAGTCAGGTAGATGGCAATGCCCAGGACTGTGTTAAGTCAGGTTTTCAGTACCTCTAAGGAGATGTCTTCACAGTCTCTCTAGGCTGTGGAATACTATTCCATTGAACAACCACCCTCACAGTAAAGAAATTCTCTCTTATGCTTAAAGGGACTTCATCTTAGTTCATGTTTGTTGTCTTTAGTCCTTTCACTTGATACCACAGAGAAGACTCTGGCTCTCATTCTTTTAGTCACTCCCATCAGGTATTCATACACACAAGAAGAAACTTTCTCTAGTGACAGCCAACTCTATAGTCCCAGCTCTGGGATACCAACCACTATATAAGACAAACCAGGCTACAGTTCTGGTCAAAAGCATGAATTCACTGTGATAGTTAAAGGAGAGTTTAATTCTCCATTACTTCCTGTCACCACCAGCCAGGCTGCTGCTGGACAGTCTGGTTTCCCTCCAGCATCTCTGCAGAATTGGACAAAGTCTGGGACTGCATAGCATCTAGAGAGCATATGCTGCTCATCACTCTACTGTCCTGTGTGAGCCAAGGCAGGGAAGACACTCCGCTTGGGTACCTCCCCAGTATACGGAAGAGTTGCATCTGGTCCCAGGTAAGACAAAGTTTAACTGCCTGGGATACTGAACACAGGAAAATACTTCAGAAGGCAAATACCTTGGTTCAGTGTGAAAAACAGCTCCCAGTGTTCTGCTGGGGTGATCCTGCTCTTCTAAGCACAGTTGCAGAGCTTGGATGCAAAGACACAATCATAGAGCACCAAGGGTGCCCAAGGAATGCTGAGCCAAACATCTCCAAACTTCAAAATCCTTGGCTTCCATAATCTGGCATCCACAGTGTCAGCACCTTGAGAATCTTCTGTGCTGGCTTCTCTTTTAAGAACTCACCAAACAATAAAAAAGCTGATACAACTGACCCTCTATGAAGACCTCTTAGGCAGCACTGGAAACCACTTCATCAGGCATTATCTGATAGGAGGAGCTGGAGAATGCCAATGAATCCCAGCCAGATCTTTCATAACTGGAAGAATCTGATGAGAATAACTGAGAACTGACTGAGCTGGCAATAGCCTTGGAGCAATACCTGCTGCCTTTCTTTTATGGCAGGTGAGATTCTTTTCCAATAGCAGTCACTGTGAGCAGCTTCAAGTTCTTGACACAAGAAAGTTGTATTCTCATCTTATAGGCAGTAAAACAGAAGTGTAGAGCAGCTGACGAAGACACAACTCAAAACCCGTTACAGGATTCACCAGTTCGATTCCTCACTGATACCGAGATTTAAGCATCCCTGAATAATTTCTTCCTATCTTCCTTAGCTGACTTCATCCCACAATACCCTAAAACTCATTTTTATCCTCTCTCACATATATTACAGCAAAGAGATATCCTTGAGGACAAAATATGAAGCAGTGAGAATAACTAAAACAAACCAAACAAAAACCATCAACCCACCACAAGATGTGCAGAGTCTCTTATACTGTTAGCATGGTATAACTAGTGTTAGAATTTTCTGAAGAGTCACAATTTGTTCTGCACTTATTTCACAGAATCATAGAATAGCTAGGGTTGGAAAGGACCTTAAGGTCATCCAGTTCCAGCCCCCCTGCCACGGGCAGGGCCACCTTGCACTAAACTGTCACCCAAGGCTTCATCCAACCTGGCCTTGAACACTGCCAGGGATGGAGCATTCACAACCTCCTTGGGCAACCCATTACAGTGCCTCACCACCCTATAGACCTCTTGTCCTGCCACTACAGTCCCTAATGAAGAGTCCCTCCCTAGCATCCTTATAGGCCCCCTTCAGATACTGGAAGGCTGCTATGAGGTCTCCACGCAGCCCTCTCTTCTCCAGGCTGAACAGCCCCAAGTTTCTCAGCCTGTCTTTCTATGGGAGATGCTCCAGTCCCCTGATCATCCTCGTGGCCTCCTCTGGACTTGTTCCAACAGCTCCATGTCCTTTTTATGTTGAGGACCCCAGAACTGCACACAATGCTCCAGGTGAGGTCTCACAAGAGCATTTCTTCAACTGTCAAAATTTTTAAAGTGTTTGTGATAGAATCTTAACCTGAAGTGTCCTCTAATATGAGTCAGTGGAGGTTAGCATCCAAATATTCCTGGATATGTTTGGACAGTTTGTCAGCATAGCAAATATTAACAAGCATGAAGCAGATAATTGAAAACCATGATTCAGTTGCCTAAGCAGGGAGCAAAATGCTATGTTGAAAAATATGTGGTTTTGTTTTGCAGCAGGTACAAACAAATGTAAGCTAAGAAGAGTCTGGACATCTCACAAGTTTTCACTCTAACGAAAACATTAGATAGGTTTCCTTCAGGATTTTATGGATCTGCTCTGTTGAAAAATGATCCTCACTCCTCTCCAGAACAAAAGACTAAAGAGAAAAGACTTTGAAGAAAAAGTCTTTAATGGGGCCTTACACAGTTTCTTTGTACCATTCTGCCCTAAGAATAATGACAAGCTATCTAACTTCAGGAGCTTACAAAGTAACTTACTTATTGCTAGAATTAGTGATGGAACGAGCCCAATGCAGATTTATATATTCTAAGGCCAAAGTTGTGATGAATAAATCCTGTATTTCTTTCCTATGCTTAATTACTCCCACCATTAAAAACTCAATTTATTTCCAGCTTTCTGAGATTTTTGAATTCTAATTCCAGTTGCCAGAGTCTGTCCAAAATGAAAAAGTAAGATGAAAGAGTAAGATATATCCTTTCTTTCCCTCCAAGTGAGTAATGGACAGTAATCTAATCACTATTTAAACTCCTTAATAAGCTAAGTTGAGCTGTGTATTTCACTGTAAGGCAGAGTTTCCAAACACAAGCCATATTGTGACTCATCTCTCAACCTTTTTCAACTTTAACATCCATTTTGAACACTGAAATGTTATTAGCTGGATATAACATTCCAGCAAACATTTCACCAGTGCCATACACAGAAGTAGCACTTCCTCTCTCCTGCTGTTTTCTAGTACATGAATGCATTCAGCATCCCTTGCAGTGTGTCGTAAGACACACTTATGCAACTGCTCTTCCAGATTTAGCTGGAAGATTTTATCTCAGAGTGTACATCAAGATAGGAAAGTATTTTCAAGTCCAATTTCATAACTGACAGGAAAAAAGAAGAATAACCATGGGTTGCTGCTAAACATCCTGACCTCTCTTTTCCTCTGCTGTTTTTACTTCCGTCCTCTGTGTTCTAACCCCAGTGACCTCATGCTTACTGATCTGGCCAAAAAAACCCAATCATTTGAAATGGCATTGTCATCTTAAGGTACTGATGGTAATGTTACATGCATGAATCATTCTGTCTATAGAATTAGCCAGATGTCTTGAAGGACATCTGCAGAGGGCTAGGTCTCTAAAGCTGCACGGTGACCCAGCTCTCTGACAGGATACTAGCCAGCAAAGACAGACAGATGACTTATCAAGCTTCCTGGTCTTTGCAGGAGCAGGGGATGGTTGGGGCAAATTAGTGGTTCTCTAAAACAGGATCATAGTATGATGACACAAGTCTGGAGAAGCAGAAATCCAGGTTGGATAACCTCTCTGAAAAAAAATTGCCTCTAGAGTCACTGTCCCTTCATGGGAATTGCTGGAATAGAGTCTTCTGTTTCTAGGACTGCCCAATGGGATTTAGAATCCCATAGGTGAATGAGATGAATGCAGCTCGGGGTAAACACTGTCTTCTGTAAGGCACTTGGCTTTGTCAATAAGAATGGAAGTAACATTGCCTGATCTCATGGGGGAAGACACAGACAGTCAAAGCAGAAAGGAATTCAGACACCACAGCAATGGAGACCATTCACGTAACTAAACAAGGCAGGCAGAGTTCCTGCCCCCTCTGCAATCCCAGGTCACCATGGAGGAGCTATCACATCCACTGGCTCTGAAGTCAGTCTAGACAACAAACAGGTATCTTCAGCACTGGGACAGAAGTCAAGAGCACTAGAAATCAGATCTGCTGGGAGAACTGCAACAGAGGTCACCCAAACCATAACTATTTCTATCTTAATCCTTCCTAGAAGCCAGGTTTGGCCTGGAAGAGGGTCAGATCTCCTCATTAGTTTCATTATATTTTATAACTGCTAGATACCACAGCTTCAAATGCATAGTAGAAAGCTGACCTCTGGTGTTGGAAACAGGGGTATAGAGAGATGGCAAGAAAGGCAAAATCCTATGCTCCTGAGCACTGCTTCCAGTGATGAATGAAAGCAACACATAGCAACAGGCTACAGTATCTGGCAGTAGTATTGCTGGTTTCATTTCTGTGCTTTCATACCAATTCTTCCACAAAGCATCTAATCAGCCGATGCTGTACAGCAGAAAATTAATGTTTTCCTCCAGAGCAGCCTCATGATGCCAAAGAGCATGGTGAGATTGTTTGTAAATATTTGATTAGAAAAAGCAAGTAAAATTGGCATGAAAACATGTAATAAGTAATGCTGCACCACTATCCAGTAGGGATATTTATAATACAGAGGTGAGGCCAGCCAACATTAACACATGTGGTACTTCACCAGTGACTCTGCCTGTAGAAAGCCAGCATTCCCACAGATCTAATCTGGATACAGCTGATTGACAGGAGCTGGCATAGTTTCCAGGAGATATATTGGGTGTTCTGCTCTGCTTTGTTTCTATACAGCACACAAAAGGGAGGGCACTGGAGCATCCTCAGAGACACAGGCACTCAGCCCTGTCTTTGCCTTCTCTTTAAATCAGGGGACAGGGCTCAGGATGTGAATGAGCCATGCTTCCTTGGTACTCAGTGTCCTTTGAAAATCTCCCAACAAGGAGCAAGATACATGGCCAGTCATTAATCCATGCATGTTTCTTTGTGGATGTTTTCATGCAACAGGACCCTATTCTATGATTCTATGAGTAAATTATCCAACAATAAGCATAATAAGGTTTCTAGAAAGACACAACTTGCTATAAAAACAATGCAGTTCCTAAAACCCAGATCTTCTTACAGCAACACTGTGAATTAACATTGTAATACATGCATGGTAATGAAACATGAGCAAATGGAGGTCATGAGACCTCACCTGGAGTATTGTGTGCAGTTCTGGTGTCCTCAACCATGTCCTCAAGGACATGGAACTGTTGGAACAAGTCCAGAGGAGGGCCACGAGGATGATCAGGAGGCTGGAGCATCTCCCATAGGAAGACAGGCTGAGAAAGTTGGGACTGTTTAGCCTGGGGAAGAGAAGGTTGTGTGGAGATCTCATAGCAGCCTTCCAGTATCTGAACAGGCCTATAGGGATGCTAGGGAGGGACTCTTCATTAGGGACTGTAGTGACAGAACAAGAGGTAAGGGGAGGCTCAGACTGGATATAAAGTAGAAATTCTTTCCTGTTAGGGTGGTGAGGCACTGGAATGGGTTGCTCAAGGAGGTTGTGAATGCTCCATCCCTGGCAGTGTTCAAGGCCAGGTTGGATGAAGCCTTGGGTGGCATGGTTTAGTGTGAGGTGTCCCTGCTTACGGCAGGGGGGTTGGAACTGGATGATCTTAAGGTCCCTTCCAACCCTAACTATTCTATGATTCTATGATTCTATTTTAGGGTGGTATTCCCTTGCAGGACTCTCTCTCTGAAGTCAGCTTAACATCACCTGTGATGAGCTTCAAGGCCCCCTGCATGCCCATACAAGGTGCTGCCATAAGGCAGCACAGCCACAGGAAAAGAGGCTGTCCTCCAAGAAGTATGTGCTCTCCCATACCTACCTGCCTGAAGTGGGAAATCCCTCATCTGGTTTCCAGTCCAACCTCTGCTCCTTTACATCTGAATTTCAGATGTAACAAACTCTCTGGCAAGGGGCATCAGGTACACTATTTCAGGTTTTTTCTCCAGCAAGTGAATCTGACAATGGGAACAAAATGCCTAGGAGGAAATAAAAGCCCCTGTTGTTGTGAGCTTGAAGACACTGGTCTTCAGAGTGCCACACATTTCCCAGAATCCATTAGGTGGAATTAAGCCGGTCCTGATACACAGAAATGATTTCTGGAGGCCCAATCCAGCCTGATTTTATGTCAGTCTTTAACTTCATACTTTGACTTTTCTATGAAATCAACACTCAACAGTCACAGATTAAAATCAAACCAATTTTCTAATTTACAGTTCCTTCCAACAAGCAAAGAAAAACCTTACATTGTAAGGCAGAAGTCAGGCATTATCAGAAACCTTCCCAATGAAAACAGTGGGCTGATTCTGATCTTGTTTATGTGAACAGAAATTAGATATAATGCTATAGCCATACACACTGGTACATCTAGGCATGAAATCAGAATAAAACCTAGCAGTATTTTGGCTATTGCCTGATTGCTCTCTCCTGCCCATCACAGAAAACACCAGTATGGTGTGGTAATCATCCCAACTGACAGTAAGCTTTCGTTCCCTAGCTATCTTGGTGATCACATATGGCTTTCAGAACTCCTGCTCTGCAGCTGTTTGCACAAACTGACAGAAGTTTCTTTTTCCACTTCAGTTGGAAGTCACATTCCCTCCTGTCACTTAACTAATACTGCAGCTATGTAAATACATGTGTTAAGTGAAAGACAAAATGCATGATTAATAGTGCAAATGGCACCCACTGAGTCTTGCAGAAAGCTGACAATTCAAGAAATAATAGGATTAAAATTGGGAAAACAATAGCTTGTTAAAATGTGAATCAGCTGGTGGTCAACACAGAACATGGTCCCAACTGACTGTCATTTGTAAATTAATTAAGATTTCCTTTAGGTGGCACCTTTCTTGAAAGTTCAGTTGCAATCATTTGTACAATGCTAGCACAACTCAAGAAACAGATTATTATTCAGGCTGGGACTACATACTGTCAGCTGTAATACCATATGCAAGAAATAATAAGAATTCGTTTCAAAGGAGAGAAGGAAACTGCAATTTTCAGAGCACGTTGTGAAGTCTGGAAGGATTAAAGGCTGTCAGAGATCCTATAGTACAAGAAGCATAAAGGAAGATGCTAAGCTCTGATGCTTTTAAAGTATAGTAGATCCCAGTGGGGCTTATGGTTTGGTTGGAAATCTTGAAAACCCTTTTGCAAATCTGAAAATGTATTTCAAACTTTCCTTTGCACAAAATTAATCTTTCCTTTGCAAAACTAGTACTGTTGGAATACATATCTGGAAAATTACATTAAACAAATCAGCCACAACAGCTATCTGAACAAAACAGATAAAGTAAAATGGCTTGAAGGAAACAAATGAACAGCAAGGAGCATCAAACTAGCAAAGCTGGACCAGATCTGTGACTCAGGAGTGATTTCTTACTGTATTCCAGGGATCAGAGTGGAGCTGTGAGCTGGTCACACAGGAGTGCAAAATGGTGTATCTGTCATCAGATTTGCATAGCAAATAAACCCACTGGGATTCTTCTCATGTCACAGAAGTCCATTTATTTGGGAACCACTGCCTCTGCATTTATGAGGGGACATATTCTCACTGCTTAGAGAGTTGTGCTTAGGCATCCCATAGACGGAAGCCCCAATAGGGCTGTTAATCCCTGAAAGTTTATCAGGACTGCTGCAATAGCAGGAGCATTTTTTTATTCCCAAGCCTCAGCTTCAATATTAAAACACAAGCTCTGCTTCTGCTTTGTTTCTGAACAAATCATAGCTAAGCTCTCATGGCAATAAAGGAAGGTTTCAAAACACCAAACAGATTCCACCCTGAAAGCACAGGAGGCAAATAAAAAGTAGTCAAGCCTTATCATTTGTAATAATCTCATGATTCTGAGAACCTGCCTTGCGATCTCTGAGTGATCAGACTTGACAGTATCATACCACCCTCAGGGAAAAACTTCCTAACTACCAAATAAAATTTCTGTATTCTCTGAAACATGAACTCCCAGTGCTTATTGGTATTACCTTTTCTGCTTCTAGTTCTTCCTGTTTTCTCACTTTCATATGTCAAATAGCTTTCTGTGAAGACATCATAAATACTTACATTGCACCCAAAATTTAAAATACGTTATTTTTATCATAGACAAGGATATACATATTCTATCATTCCATGTCTCTTTAAATTCTATCCCACAGACTGCTTTAGTAATAATGTCCGTACAGGTCTGATTGCTGGCTCTGCAGACCTCATGTACAGTGATTTTTCTTTTCCCTATCTGAGAGGAGACAGATAATTTCAGCTCAGTGCACAGATACAAAAGTATTGTCATGATATAAGGTAATGTAACCCAAACAAACTGATAGGAGCATCATGTTTGAGGGTACATAAGCATTATAGCTGAAAGACATTAAAATTTATTTCAAGCCAGTATATCCACTGTATCTCAGCCACACATCAACATGCTCATTAAGAATTCCTGCAGCACCTTCCACATCACAGAACAGAAACAAGGACGTTTTATATACTAACCCCCTCAACACACAAAATACCCACTTTTTACTCTCACGGAACTGCTTGCTAAATTAAAGACTTCACTCAGGGTTCCACCATTAAAACATCTCCTTAGCTTGAAAGACTTTCCAACTGAAAAATGCAGATCACCTAATCATCTATGCCTGCAACAGTTAAGTTCAAAAAACTCATAACAGAATTCTGTACAGATCAGCTGTATCATCATCACTGAGCTTTTATTCCTATGGTCATGAGAGATTAACAATAGTTCTATCTTCTTAGCAAGGATTTAAAAACTTTTAAGCTTTAATACGGACCTGGTTAACCACAGTAAACTATGCATTAGGTGGTAAGTAAAATTTATGGAATCAGTGGCATTCCTTATTTGTGTGGCTGATTTCACAACCACAGTTGCCTCTGAGAAGCAGAGGAAACAGAAAGACTTCTCAGGGCACTGGATGCAAAGCGTTTTACTGGCAGGCAACCAAAGCAAATCCACAGCATACCAAACTCAGCCTTAAACTAATGTATGTGCCTGCACTAGCCTTAAACAGCTCTTAATGCCTCCTTGGCATTTATCAGCCCTGATACACTTCTGGAGTACTATGTAGGCTAAACAAATCAATTCATTTAGTCTCCCCTTGCATGGAGGCTCTGGAGTTCCTCTGAAGAAAGTGCCATATAAATCTGGATTATTGTTATGCAAAAGGACTTTACAAACTTGTTATTCTTTATAAATCTATATGTGTTATTGAACCTCATCCTTGAAGTTCTAATGCAAGGAGTTCAATCAAGGCTGGATCTTCAGTCTTGCAATTGTTATCTCTCGAATAGGACTCAAAGCACTCAGGATTAGGAAATCTCTTTGTAGCCCATATCAAGGTTTTAGCAATGAAAAATAAAACAAGCTGTTATAAGCTTCTGGCATAAGTAAATACATCATAACTAAGTAATGTTGGCTTGAGTTTTATCCAGTTTTTACTTCACCATTTATCTACCTCAGCATTGGGTCACTGGGTATACAGAATACATGTTGGGGCTGATCCGAGGAATCATTGGCTGCTCCCTAAGAG
Source organism: Agapornis roseicollis (assembly GCA_002631895.1). Classification (NCBI taxonomy): domain Eukaryota; kingdom Metazoa; phylum Chordata; class Aves; order Psittaciformes; family Psittacidae; genus Agapornis; species Agapornis roseicollis. Next base: position 30,250 of record NDXB01011362.1, on the reverse strand, counting down.
ATGGGAGGCTGATACCCAACCATGATAACATACAGCAGTGGATGGGGTTTGACAGCCAGGGCTGGTGAGGGTGGCCAGGGCCACTAGAGCCTGTTACTGCCTTTAAGGCCTTGACATTATTTTCTCTACTTAGTGTGAGAAGCAGACTTGATTCCAGGGCTTTTGCTTTGGAAAAGTCAAGCTCTGATGATAATGTAACCCTTGTATTCAGAAGGAACAGGAAATACAAACCCAAACAAATAATGTGTGGCTTATAGAACATGAGTATAAGAACATCTGTATTTCAGAAAATGAATCTTTGAAATAGAGGATAAAATGATGCTTTTAAAAGACAGTGTGTAGAACTGTTTTGCCTGTCCTTAATACCTGTTGATCACCTTCTCCTGCTGAGTTAAGGGGTCTCTCAGGATAGACAGGTTGAAAGTCTTTTAGCAAATTTTCACTACAGGACAATTGCCTTGACATCAATAACAAAAAGAGTTAACCCACTTCTCCTTGGTTTCTGTTGTGCAGATGCTAAAAAACAAATTCCCACGGTAACTTAAATATAGCTGTTTCTGAGGACAAAGCTAAGAAAGGAAAGGTGTCAGACTGGCTTTATCAAACAGGGAAGACTCTATGGCACACAAATGTCTGGTCTCCTGTGGATAAAAATGCACTAATCAAACTAACTAGGCTAGACAGAGAGGTAAGTGTGTTGAAGTTAATGGCCTGCAATGCATCAGAGACACAACAGGATGGCTGAGCAGCTCTTTTGATCCCCAGGCTACATAAAACCTGTTAATATACCTTTTTCCCCTAACACAACAACAGACCTCTTTACTATTTCATGCTTAACAAAATGCTAGAGCAAAAAATGATGTTATGAGTTGATTTAAAATTAAATGAAAGGTTAATGCTCGGAAAAATTAGGCAAAGCTTGCAGAATTTAAATTACAAATCAGTAATGAAATCACCAACTGAAATTAATCTTTCATATGATTCACTTACTATATTATACTTATTAGGTTATATTTGCTAACAGAGTTGATAGTCTAATAGTACTCCCAGTTTTACTACTCCCAGAGCCTATATGTGTGTTAAGAGATATTAGGTATTTGGAAAACAAATTTGAAAGTGCTGTAATTTTCAGTGTAATTACATTTAATTGGCTACAGTTAGTTATCTCAATAAAATGGATGTATGATGGCTTAAATTTCTAACACTGATTCAACTAGAGAGGTTTTTTCAGGACTGTCAGACCATGAAGGAGGTACAGATGTTTTGCAAATGAACTTCAAAGCCTCCAACATGACACAGTGCTAACAGCAACCTCTAGAAAGGTTAGAAGAGTGAATAAATCAGAATCCTGAAAAATGTAAGATATAAAGAACATAAGGATTTTCTACATTGAATCTTATTTTAAATGAAGAAATCATGGCTGCAACAGACCAAAACTTAGACACAGACATTAGATCTTTAAAATTTCTGCATTTTAAAACTTCCAGCGGTTGGGAATTTGCCACATGCCAGAATTACTTGTTCTCAGATACCCATCTGCTATTAAAAAGCCACACTTTATCTGGACTCAATTCATGTAGCTCCAGCTTTTCTTTGATCTTGTTACATCATTTGTCTTGCAGATTAAAGATCTCTTTGTTACAAGATCTGCTTTCCCAATACAGGGAGTTAACAGACTGTAATCCAAATACTAATAAGCTTTTTGTTTGTTTTTTTGACAAGAGGAACAAACCAAATTCCTTGGTTTCCCAGGTCAGTTGTCCTGCTCTTAAATCATTCTTTCATTGTTTTTGAACCCTTCCCAGTTCATCACCCTTCTCCTTGGCATGTCACCAGTGGTGGTCATTCAGGGTGGTCATTCCAGCATTAAAGAAAAAAGGCTGTTTAAGCCCCTCTGTTCCAATTCCCCTTCCCTATAGAGCCAAGGATCTCTGATGCTGTACAGCACAGGCATTTTATCACAAGCTCTTTTTAAAATCATTACTTCTCAAGATAGGGCTCCTCCCTTTGTGGTTGCATGGCTTGAATTCCTTTGAACGCACACTTGGACACTGTAAGGTAGAATGATGCTTTGCCCTCTGTAACAAATGAATCTAGAATGTTCTTTGATCTGATTGCTCCATTTCTTACCACCTCTCAGATATTTGTCTCATCAAAACATTTTCTCAGCAGTAATTTTCAGTTTTTTAATTCTTCATGGACAAAACCATAAATTCGTATTAGACCTAGTTATTAAGGATTTCTGTTATGCATTCAGAGGCATTTGATCACTATGTTGTATTTCTTGCTGTTTCTTTTTCCCCAGCAGTCTCTTTTAATTAATACAATGTAGTCATGGAAAACTCCTTACAGCTATTGAAAAGTCACATAGCACAGACGGTACTCATAAGTTAACACAGAACAGGCCCATGTCCTCCCATGTCTTCCTTTTTGATTCTGGGGATACTCAATGCCCATACAAATGTTCTTCAACAGTTCATATATAAAACTTATGTATTCCCTTTCAATTTTTCATCTGTGCTTATTTTATTATTGCCTGTTCTCTCTATTATAATTTTCCCCTACAGTAGAGTCATAGAATCATAGGATAGTTAGGGTTGGAAAGGACCTTAAGATCATTCAGTTCCAGCCCCCCTTCCATATCAGGGACACCTCACACTAAACCATGTCATCCAAGGCTCTGTTCAGCCTGGCCTTGAACACTGCCAGGGATGGAGCATTCAGAACTTCTTGGGCAACCCATTCCAGTGCCTCACCACACTTACAGTAAAGAACTTCTTCTTTATATCTAATCTAAACTTCCCCTGTTTAAGTTTTAACCTGTTACCAGTAGCAAATTTGCTTATTACTAAGTGGGGCTTCAGTTTGCCTGATAGAACAAATGTAATAAATTAAAATCACTGGCAACTAAACAACCATTATGTTTCAGTTCTGTGATTGCCTCTTTTTTTTCCCCTCAACATAAATTCACTACTGATAGATATAACTGTTATATCAACCACCAATAATAACTGTCATCACCAGTATTTACAAAAGGTGACAGTCTTCTGACTTACAGTACAAATACTCAGCCACTATGATGGCACAATGCAGTTCTCAAACCTGTTACCAAAAATTCAGAGTGAACCACCCAGGTCTTCTATCATTGAAGACTTATTTAATTTTATCAACTTCAGAAGAGTGTTGGGCACATGACTCTGAATAGACATGGAGACATTTTCCCAAATCTGGAATTTGTTATGGTATTTTAGTGCTTTATACAAATGTAGGCCAAATAACAAACTGAATCCAGACTGCAATATGAATTTCTCTTTGAGGTGTGTTGGCCACATGAATCTCTGATCAGCTTTTTGTGGTATTGCAATCAGAAAACTTTAGTGGATTTACTGTGTGGAATTCCAAAAGGCTGAAATTCACTGCTGGACCTGGCCCAGCACACAGGCCACTATGTGACTAGATGGCTGCCAGCCCCCCCCCCTCCAGCACAACTGTCATATAAATCACATGTGCACACAGCCTCATGCAAGACAAGCATGTCTAAGCAATCTAAAATGCTTTTTCTCTATCTGAGAATGTCTTCAATCTCTATTCCCAGTGTAAAAATAGAGTTTAAGGGAAGATTAGGAGGGATCTCTGCTCCCTGAAGTCTTCTCTGCCTGTCCTGGGAAAATAATTTAAATATATAAAAATCACCAAAGCCACCTGGAAGAGAATTTCTGTGGGGTGGTTCAGAGATCTGAATTTTTACACAGTACTCAATCCACTTCAAGCTTTCACTTAAAGCTTTTTGGTCATTCATCAGAAAATACCAAATTTAATAGCAACTTGTTACATAAATCCAATACAGACTCTCTTCCATATGCTCTATCACAACCTTTAAATCTACCACTGAAAAGAAGAAAACTATTCACAAATGCCTGGTGTAACTTCTAATACTGCCTCTCCTTAAGTCCACAGCCTATACAGTAAAATCAGAGTTTTCCGGCTTTTGGGGTTCTCCTTCTCAAACATACACTGCTGTCCTTGCCACAACGTCACAATGACTGCCCATCATCTGTAGGGCTTCTCTCAACCATGCCAGGAATTCCAGTGCATGCAATTTTCATTATGTGGACTAAGATGAGTCATCAAAACCATGTCTTAAAGTATTATCTTGCATGGAGATGGGCTAACAACTTTCTGAAATCCTTTTCTGTTCTATTTTTTATGACTTCCTAATATACCTGCAAGTTTCATCTAGGCTCCCTAAGTTGCTATGTCCATAATTCAACAGATCTCAGGGAAAACTTGAGGGATTTATCTACATTTCAAGATTGGATAAAGAATTATAACTTCTAACAAGTAGCTAACATAAATTGATGATCCCAGACCTTACCTGTATGCAGTGAGATTCTTCCAGTGTGAGGACCTAAGCCCTACCAAATTACCTCCCCTATTACTTAGATCCCTAGACCTATGGAGAGGGTAAATGGCTTTTCAAAGCTGTCATCCTTCTTGTCAGGATGCCTGATGAAATAAGTGTGCTAACAAGAATATATCTGTTTAGTCATTCAGCATTCAGTTAAATACATCATAAGATTTGATTAAAAACTTATATTAGATGGAATTAGCAGAGCACATACTAGCTGGATTAAAAAGTGGTTCATTGCCAGAGCCTAAAGTAGAGCTAAAACAGAAAGAAAAATGAACAGAGATGGTTTCTAGAGCAGATTCCCAGGCATTCGTTCTCAGTCCAGCACTGGTTATATTTTTTGTCTTGTATAATGATCATAATGATATAGTGAACATAATGTTTGATGAGAGTCTGAGATAACACAACAGTGGGTGGCACGCATAAAAGAGAAACTAGGTGAGTGTGCCTGGTATGGCATTTGTGCTCAGGAATAATGTGGATATGCTGGAGAAAGGTTAGGGAAAGGCCACTGAAATACTATAGCAGACGGAAAGCGAATCTTGAGTATGGTTTGATGAGTTCAGCCTAAAGAAGAGAAAAATGAGAGAGGTCTTCATCAATACATATGGGCACTTATATCACTTACGGAAAAAGCACTTGCTGGAAAGGCTTTTCAAGCTTGCTGTCAAGAGAATAATGAATTTCAATGGTGGAAAATTTAAGCTAGCCAAATCCAACCTTGCAGTGAGATACCATATAGCAGAGGGCAGACCAGTTCAAAGTTGGAACAGTATATAGAGGCAGTGAAGGATTAACCATCAGATGGAGTTTTGACAGGGAAACTGGGCATCATTCTAAAAGATATGATCTGACCCAGCTTCTAAGGCAAATCCTCTAGCCAGAACATGAAGATAGGATGGGATCAGACCTGTTGTCAATTACTTTCTTTCTGGATTCCAAGAAGATTATCCTCCCCATGTTCAGAGCACCTATAGGCTTGCCTTAGGATAGTTAAGCTTATGCTTCAATGCTTTAATTGCTATCCTCTTGGGATCAGCAAGTAATGGTCTCCTAGATTTGCATTTTATGCAAGTTTATCTTAATCAACATACTGCCCATAGCTGAAGGGAAGACACTTATCAGTGCAGTCCAGAATTCCGTGGTGATAGAATAAGTCCCTTCTGAAGCCTGGCACAACTGTCTTGTTTACATGCTCAGGATCCTACATTCTATGTCAGACAGTATCTGCCCTAACTTAGATTGCCAAGACTTTAACATTCCAATGTTTTTCTGCAGCATCATGAGGTAAGAACCACCCTCAGAAACCATCAGGGTACAGGGTGCCTAATACATTTCCTTCTCTTGGAAAAACCTGGATACAGGGTACCTTGTCCTTTCCTGTCAAAAAACGGCTTTAAGGCTCTGATCCTGGGACTACCCAGGCACCTGCTGGAAAAAATAGCACAGTGGACCGCAAGCAGTCAAGGAAACTACTGGAGTGTAGGAGGAAACTTCCTGGTACAGGTTACAGAGAGCCCAACCAGAGGAGGAGAGGTGCTGCTAGACCAGTTGTTCACTAATGTGGAAGAACTTAACGGAAAGGTCCAGACTGGAGGTAGCCTGAGCTACAGCAATCATTGCCTAGCAGAATTCTCAACCTTGAGGGATACAGGATGGGTGAAAAGTAGAATCAGGGTCCTTAACCTCAGAAAGAAAAACTTTCAGCTGTTTAGGTCACTAGTGCATGTGATCCGTTAGGAAAATGCCCTCCAAGATAAAGGAGCGAATGAGAGCTGGGAGATACTTAAAGACATTTTTCTTTGGGTGCAAGAGCTCTTAATCCTGATGTGCACGAAATTTAGCAGGGGAAGCGGGGGCCAGCTTGGCAAGATCTCTTAGCCAAACTAAAACACAAAAGCAGCATGCGTAGGCAGTGGAGATAGAGATATACGACCTGAGGAGATTATAGGGACATGGCCTGAGAGTTAGGGAGGGGATCAGGACAGCCAAGGCACAGCTGGAGCTGAACTTGGCTAGGGGCATAAGAAATAGCAAATAACAAGAAGGGTTTCTTCAGGTACATAGGACAACAAAGGAACCTGCTTAGTAAGGTTCCATGGGTTACAGACCTAGAAAGCAGGAGTCCCAAAACTGTTGGTTGATATTCAAGGATCACCTGCTACAAGCTCAGGAATGCTGCATCCTGACTAGAAGGAAGTGCAACAGGAGGGTCAGGAGACCTCCTTGCGTGGATAAGGAGCTGCTGAGGCAACTTAGAGGGAAAAAAGGGGCATATAAAAGGTGGAAGCAAGGAGAGGGGGACCTGGGAAGAATGCAAGGATGTTGTCTGGGAAGCTAGGGACCAGATTAAGAAAGCTAAGGCCCAGTTAGGATTAAACTTGGGTAGGGATGTGAAAGATAACAGAAGGGATTCTATAGGTATGCAGCAAATAAAAGACAGACTAGAGACCAGTGGGCCTTCTCCAGAAGCTATTGGGAGAACTGGATACCCTGGATTTGGAGAAGGCTGATGTTCTTAATGACTTCTTTGCCTCAGTCTTCACTGGCAAATGCTCTGACCACACCACACAAGTCTTGGAAGGCAGATGCAGGGACTGTGAGAATGAAGACCTTGGGCCCACTGTAGGAGAGGACCTGGTGCAAAACCATCTTAAGAACCTGAATGTGCACAAGTCCATGGGACCTGATGAAATCCATCCACAGGTCACTTGAAGTATCATGTGCAGTTCTGGTGTCCTCAACATAAAAAGGATGTGGAACCACTGGAACAAGTCCAGAGGAGGCCATGAGCATGATCAGGGGACTAGAACATCTCCCATATGAAGACAGGCTGAGAGAGCTGGGGCTGTTCAGCCTGGAGAAGAGATGACTGAGTGGAGACCTCCTATCAGCCTTCCAGTATCTGAGGAGGGCCTATAGGGATGCTGGGGATGGACTTTTCATTAGGAACTGTAGTGACAAGGGGTGATGGGTTAAAACTTAAACAAGGGAAGTTTAGACTGGATATAAGGAAGAAATTCTTTCCTGTGAGGGTGGTGAGGCACTGGAAAGGGTTGCCCAGGGAGGTTGTGAATGCTCCATCCCCGGCAGTGTTCAAGGCCAGACTGGACGAAGTCTTGTGTGGCATGGTTTAGTGTGAGGTCTCCCTGCTTATGGCAGGGGGGTTGGAACTAGATGATCTTAAGGTCCTTTGAACCCTAACTATTCTATGATTCTGTAAGATGAAAGAAAGTATACCCAACAATGAACAAAATGAGACGTGGCTAAACATGGCAGACACAGAGAACGCCTAAGTACGCAATGTTTTTGCTTAGTCTTCACAAGTCCATGGGACCTGATGAGACACATTTGAGGGTCCTGAGAGAAATGGCAGATGAAGTTCCTAAGCCATTATGCATCATATTTGAGAAGTCATGACAGAATACTGAAGTTTCCACTGACTGTAAAAGAGGAAACATAATCCTCATTTTAAAAAGGGAAGACCCAGGGAATACAGGCTGGTCAGTCTCACCTTGGTTCCCAACAAGATTATGGAGCAGATCCTCCTGGAAGCTAGACTAAAGTGCATGGAAAACAGAGAGGTTATTACTGACAGCCAACATTGTTTCACGAAGGGCAAACCATGACTGACAAACTTGGTAACCTTCTATAGTGGGGTTATGGCACTGGTGGTTAAGGGAAAAGCAATTAGCATAATCTGCCTGGACTTGTGCAAAGCCTTTGAGACTATCCACATGAAACCTTTGTCTAAGCTGGAGATACATGGATTTGACTGGTAGACCACTCTGTGGATAAGGAACTGGCTGGATGATTGTACTCTGTGTTGTGGTCAAATAGTCAATGCCTTAGTGGACAGCAGTAATGAGTAGGGTTCCTCAGGAGCCAGTATTATTTAACATCTTCAACAGGGACATGGACAGTGGGATTGATGTACCCTCAGCAAGTTTGTTGATGACACTGAGCTGTGTGGTGCAGTCAACATACTGGAGGGAAGGGATGGCATCCAGAAGGACCTGGACAGGCTCAAGAGGTGGGCTACAAGAAACCTGGAGAGGGACTTTTCTCAAGGGGATGTAAGGACAGGACAAGGAGTAATGGCTTTAAACGGACAGAGGGGACATTCAGATTAGATATAGGGAAGAAGTTCTTCCTTGTGAGGGTGATGAGGCACTGGCACAGGGTGCCCAGAGAAGCAGTGGCTGCCCCATCCCTGGCAGTGTTCAAGGCCAGGTTGGACACAGGGACTTGGAGCAACCTGCTCTAGTGGAAGGTGTCCCTGCCTGTGGCAGGAGGCTGGAACTGGATGAGCTCTAAGGTCCCTTCCAGCTCAAACCACTGTGATTCCTTATTTGTGCCTCTCAAATTCATATTTAGCAGAGAAATATTTTGCTAGAAAACTATGTATTTGGCCAAGTGGAAATTTTTCGGGCTTGGAACAGGATGTACAGGAAAATACATGGTGTGTAATGCAGAGCTGATATCAATTTTCATTAAATCTTCGGAGTGCATAGTGGATTTGGTATTCTCTACTAATTGTTTCTTTCACTATGTGCTTCTTAGACAGAGGAGACACAGGCTTTTTGCACAAAAAGAGGGAGAGGAAAATGGCATACTTCCAAACATACTCTCTCAGTCCCTGTAGAATAACTTTTCCCCTCTGTAAGTGAATTTGTTTTGTTACCAGTCATTTCCATTATTCTAATCTCTAATTTAAATGCCTGGTTCTGCATTCATCACCATCACTCATCAGTTATAGTGTGTAGCAATTAATCCTCCTTTCAGTTGTTTGTATAGGATCAGATTCTGGCTGAGACACTGTTTGAAAGGTAACAGAAGCACACTCCTTGACCATGTGAATCTTATTTGATATTCATCTTGCTATCTTGTCTTCAGTACCCTTCCTTCAATGTTACTGAGAGCTAGCTCCTTAAGGAGACGTACTTCATCCTTTAGTGCTCATGGAGTGCTGAGGATGAATAGATTCAATTGACTCGAAGTGTGACAGAACTGCTGAGGCATGAGGCCTCCCTCAGTGCAAGCAATGCCTATGAAGCACGAGGGTAAGCAGAAATCTGCACAATCTTACTATCAAAGCCATTTGGCTCATTTTCTTCTCTCCCTGCTCCCTTGGAAGCACGCTGAACATGTCCCATTTAGGAATATCCTTATTGCAATGACCAACCCCCAGTCTCAATCAGTGGAGGGGAGTAAATATAATACTGTCCATGGTCATTGGCAGTGAATTTGAGAAACTGGAAAATACAAGACAGCCCAATAAGCACACCCAGTCTCCTGCAATTACCTGTCTCTACACTGTAGGAGAGACCTGCCCCATGATCTCAGTGTTAAACCACCACTCTTCAATACCAGGACAACTATTAAGTACCAGCTCAAGTCTAAAAGCGCTGGCACAGATTTTACACCAATTTTGTTCAGTCACAGAGTCGTAACAACTTACTTTGCATGCAGTCACACCAGTATAAGGACCTTGTACTAGCATTGCTCATACTGATTTTACACGAGAAAGCTAGAGCAGTGAAGGCATCTTTACATGGTATATTTCTGTCCACATGAGGCCTCACTTCAGGCTGAGCACTGTGAAGATACCTTTGCCAGATACCTCAGATTGCCAGAGCTTCGAGTGTGAGTCCATATTCCTCACGCATCCTTGTAACTGGCAAGTTAGATTCACTAAGTGCAAAGAAACAGTAGGATATAAAATACGTTGGCCATACACATACTATTTTTCCCTACTCAAGTTGTGCTAACAGATGGAGGTACACATAAAAAGCCACCTCTGAAGGCTGTCAGAGGCATACTTGCTACTGGAACATGAACTGAGGTGATTGCTAAGACTTGAACTTGTTCAGCAAAGCAGAACACAAGCCCAACACCCACAACAGCCTCTCTGAACCTGGTACTGCAGGCTGTCAGTCTAGCCAGAAATCCAGCAATCTCATTTATGCAAAAACAAAAGCAGAAAGACAGCTCCTCCTGATGGGAATAAAAATTAATCCTAGCCAAGTAGCATAAATACTGAATTGCAAATTAAAACGACAATATTTCCTTGTTCAGAAGAGACTACCTCATGCCAAAGAAACGCCATTAGCATCAGAAACCCCATCCAAATAAATCACTGGTAAAAACTCCAGAAATGTGATACAAAAGCGAGGCACAGCCTAGGGCCCTCTTTGTACAGAACTTGCCACACTAGAGTGAAATGGATCTACAGTAAACAAGGTACCTTTTGGTTCAAAAGTTATTATTTGTGCTGTAGAACAAAGCTGTTACTCGTATCTTGGCAGCTCTCCCAAATGCATGCTGCACAAAAGACTGGTGATGTAATTATGGACACTGCAGAACCAAAGATCTAAGGGATTGTCAGGCCATTTTAGGCTTCCTGGCAAACTAACAGGAACTTTTCCAGGGCTCAGATGGAGTGAACTTCAAGAGAAAATTGTCATTTTAAGAGGAAAATGAAATGTCGCAATATTGCAGGCAGAATGCAATCCTTACTACTACAAATGAGGACAACCCATCTGGTTTCATTGTCAGAGAACAAAGAAATACATAAAAATGACTGAGACCATGACTCTGTAGCCAAGTATCTTATTTCCAGGAGTACTGAGTAGCAACTGCTTAAATACTGTGAGAACCTTTTCATGTACTGAGAGATTCCAGCAACTGTGAGTTAAGAAATTACTGAATCAGATGGTTTGTCCTTCCAACAGCAAAATGGCCCTTCCTGAATATATCTAACCTCTTTTGAATCCATGTGTATCTCTGTTCTCCAGATCACAAAGGAAGGAAGAAAGCTTCCCGAATTCCATTACATAGCATATTATTCTTTTCATATTTGTCTTAGTCCTGCTACTCAATAATTTCATAATATCTCCCTCATTCTGGTGTTACGGTCAATAACGAGCATTCAACTTCTTTTCACTTGCCCCAGATCCATACAACATTTCTCCCAGTCTGTTTATGCTCAGATACAGCAGTCAGTGTGTCTGTAAGCAATAAGAGATACTGAAAAGGAGGAATTGCAAGGCTGTTGATATGGACTCCAATGTTCTTAAAAAATAATAATAAACTAAGCAGGTAGCTATAATGCTAAACAATACAAAAAGTAAGAAAACATAGGTTTGTTAGAATCTTTTTTTTCAATTTCCTGAACTTAAGAACAATAATATTGGATAGAGATTATTATGAAGTAACACAGAGACCCACAAGCTTTATGTTCACTGCTATTCAAAATTATCCCATGCCCAATCACAGACACTACAGGAATGAAAATGCCTTTCACATTATCCAGATCTGATGTATACTAATGGAGAGCTTATTCTCTGAGACACCCCTGAAAGGTGTCCCCTAACAAGAAAGCAATGAGTTTACACTTAAAGAAGTCTCTCATTATTAGCTTCTGGCAAAGTACAATATATCTGGTCTTTCAGCAATTAGAAGGGCAGGAACAGAGAAATCAGATCCCAAGAGGTAAGATAAAAGAGACTAAGTGGTGATTCTACAGGGAAGTCCTTGACCAAAGGGAAAGTCAGCACTGTTATAAGCCAAAGGCCCTGGCTAATACTGCCCATTCAGAATGTCATGGAATATAAAGGCCTAATCCCTATCTTCAGTTAAATCTCAATTTACTGCTTTGAAATTAGATGAGTCCTTGCTGTGAGATGCAATCAATGCCCCAGAATATTATATGATTTGATCTCAGTGCACCTGTTTAATATTTTAAATCTCTCAACGATTCTGCTCCATTTGTTACTTACAAGAGCCATATCCCACTGCAAATAGGTCCTTGTACTTTGGATTCCTGTAATGAGAAAACATACATAAGGTTGCGTTTTTTAATTAACTATATAGTTCCATAGAAATGCACAGTGTTTCAGACATTAATATCAGAGTCCATTCCCACAGAACTGCATACAGTCTGAGGGCTTGAACCTCTGAACATACGCACTAGGAAAGTTGGTGCATTATTCCAGATTCAGGATGCATAAAAAAATAGAACATCAGAAGATCACAACATAGATAAAAAGAGTAAAAAAGGCACAGACAGACACGATGTCTATCTCCAGCATTGCTTGCCTTATCTATGTCATAACCATAAAAAGTTTACTGTTAAAAATTAGGTCTTTAAGGAAAGGAAAAAGGCAGCAATGTTTCTGTTTCCATTTTCAGAGGCAAGAATACAGAAGTTTCTAAACCACAACAGAATAATACCCAATAAACTTACCTTCCTACTTGCTATTCAATAATAAGGGATACTTCAAGAGATTGCTATCTATTCATTAACTCATGATCATTCCCAAAGACCAGGAAGGGAAATTCCCTTTGGTGAACAGCATACTTGCTGAGGCACACTGGCCCTGAGCAACTAGCCATCTACTGTGCCTTCTGAAATCCCTCTATTTGAAAAAACATATACCTTCTTTACAACTTCTGCTGTATTATATGGGGCAAAGGTCAGTACTGCTGCTGTTCCTAAGCTCACACAGCACACCTAGTGGCTAACAATTCTATGAAATGAATGGATGTGATAATTATCTGAGTGTTGTCTCTAACTTGTTATTATGAATTGACAAAATAAATCCACCTCTCTTTTAACTTCTTTTCACTTGGGCTAGTGTCTAGGTATTCTCATGCTCTTGTTTCATCCACTAAATGCACTGTTACTGCTCACAATGGGAGAACAGAAGCAAAATTAGAAAAGTTTATTACATAAAGCAATTTGGAGTAATTCTTTCAATTTCAGGGCCATCTTTCTGTTACCACTTCCTGGAGACAAGAATAGAGGCAGCACATACTACTGTTAAAGATCCCTTATCTCCCAATTTTACATCTAATTTACCTATTGTTTTGCAATTCTCACAATTGCATCCTGGTGAGAATATCCTCGGTATTCTATTAAAGTATAATTACTGCAGTGGTTTGAAATGACAGAAGACTGCAATCCTGTTCTGCTTCTCCGTAGACCCTCTTTAGCAAGACACAGGTTCACATTGCCTCACAGACAAATGAGGGCAGGCCTAGCTGCAAAGGAGCACAGGACAGGAGCTGACTATGTGTCATGTTCAGTGCACAAACCAGGCCAGTTCTCGGGAGCATCAAGCATGGTAAACAGTAAAGGGACCCATTCATGTTTGTGACAAGTGATATTTTCATGGTAATAATCATGACTATAACATCTTGGAAGCAGAACACTTTTTGAAAGTGTCAGAGATCCTGTTTTAACTAACCAGGAATAAATATGCAAAAGTGGACTGCATGGCAAATACCTACTAAACTGAATTGTGTGAGATCCCAGTACACAAATACCTCCGTTGTCTGGTCAGTGACTGAATATGTACATGCATAAAGGTCTTGTCTGGTATCAGTGCCTCAGCATCATACAGTCTGCTGCGCTGCCTGTCTCGCAGATGCAGTATTTGCATTTCCCTTTCTGCTGTTTTAATTCTTCTGTGTTGACACTTTTCAAAAACATAGCTGCAATCCCTTCTCCCCTCCAGGCCTTTCCAGGGTTGATTCCTACAGCACATTGTCCAAAGACAAGAATGTCTATCCCAGTTTTCCCAAGAAAGGACTCTTCTTTGCTCTGCTAACTGAACTCACTTTGCCCTAGGGCTTCACAGAGCCTACTGTGCCTTCGCTTTTGTTGAATGGCACAAGCCTGGCACATGCAGCCTTACACAAGAGGATCTGCATCCAGAAGCACCAGGTATGTCCAGGTTCTGCCAAAGAAGCTGTCTCTAATTCTTCAAGACAGTGTTACAAGAGAAACCAGCCCAGACTTTTAAGGGGCCATGACATGCAATTCTACTTCCCTGCGAGCCAAGAGTAAGTTTGTAATAAAGAGACTTACCAGGAGATGGCAGTCACTGCAAATCGCTTGGCTTTGTCATACTGGAACTTCCACAGTGGGAGCAGGGTTCCTTTCTGACCTCTGTATTCATCCGACTCATCCTCAAAATATTTAAAATCTAAAACAAACAAACAAAAAAATAAGGACAAGGCCACGGTGTGTAAACTGGAAATAAATCAGCATGGTGCAGTGCCAGGGAAGTTTTAAAGAGCATTCTTATCCTCACAGCCTAGCTAGCCAGCTCAGAGCAGGACTGACCCGGAACATCCTCTGCATGCCTATGGCCTGCTGTATTGTTTGCCTTGTGTGAATCAGAAGGTTTTTAGCCCTGCTCATTTTAACCCTGTCTATTTTACTCTACTCTGCTCTGTTCTTCCTACAGCCGTGTCCACTCATCTGCAGGCTTTCTCTCAGCAGGGCCGTACCTTGTATAATGTCATCCAGTGTGTTCTGATTCACCATCCGCTCCATTATCTTAGCAACCTTGGAGACCTTGGCTATTTCATTACTCTGTCAAAAAGAAAAACAAGGAAGAGAAAATGTATTTTCTATCTGTTTACAAGTCCTTCAGATCTCTTGTGACCGAAAAACTTGAGTCTTTTGATCTCAAATACAGGATAATTTGAACCTCTTCACACCTGCACCTAATGATAAAAGCACTTGAATTGAAGCAATTACTTTATTATGTTTAGCAAGATGCCATCCACAGCTGAGCTACCCTACAGTGTTAGTGATTTAGCTCAACTAGAAGGTACTTATATATGAAGGCAGTTAGAATCTTGTCTTCCTTAACTCATTCAAGCTACCTCAGGATGGGATGAGCTAAAAAACACACATGTGATCCCACTCCTATCTCACTTGATAATAGTTCATTAGCTTCAGTAATGAAATCGCAGATGCTTGATCATACGTGAGCATCCTCTCATCTCTAGCTGGAGAGCTTTTAGGTCTCATGTATTAAGTAAAGATCACAGGATTTTTGAGTCCTTTAGTCAATCCCTGAGTAATTCCAACTTGATGAATTCACAGATCCATAAGCTCATACAATACAAAACTAATATGAAAAGGGCGAATTACTTTCTAGCTCCTTGGAAACTATTTTGATACTGTGGAAAATCCAATCTTCCTGTCCAGGGAACTCAAGTGGGCAAGCCTGCATATGTGAAGGTCTGCAGATACATCTGCATGTATGCAAGTACTGGAAACCTCTTGGGGAGTGGCATCTTGCAAGGCCAGCAGTCCCTTAGGAACTGTTATCAGTAATATCATGTAAGGCTAAGATTGCCTAGGAAACTATGCCAGAAATAGCAAACTTAAGTATGGACATAGCAAAAATGTGACTGATAGGAAAAAGCAATTAAAATCAGGTTGTTGATATGGAAGAAGAAAAGGGTAGAGAGAGATGAGGTAGGTAGGTGGATGAGGGGAAAAAAAGCTGGGAAAAACAGAGAAAAGAGAGCATAACAGTGAGTTTCTTGCTGCCAGCAGGTAGCAGTTTGGTATGCTTGCCTGACAGAGCCCTGATCACCACAGTCTTTCAACCATCTTCTTACTGAGTGCTACCTGTATTTTCATGTGAGTGTGCTCTCCATCCTCTGTGTTGTGCAGTCGCTAGGAAAATCCACACTGGTGTTACCAGCAAGGACAATAAGCCTGCTGCCAAGTCCTCAGGCTGTGCTGAGCCATGAGGATGATGCCAGCACAGCTCTGTGCTATCATGTGAGAATACCCAGGCATATGCAAAGTTCTCTACTCCAAGGAGCTGCATCCCTACCTACTCCTGCCCCAAAGCCCCATTAGTGTTTCAAAGCCTTTCATCTTCAAACCCTGCTAGGGACCAGTGACTGCCAGCACACCATGATTTCCTCCACAGTGACAACACTCAAAAGAAACTTGTCATCCTTGACACAGCTCAGACATGCCCTGAACATGAAAAGAAATAGTGAAATGCGTTGCCAAAACTAGACCACACAGACACAGTCAGAACCAAGAACATGACTTTATATTACATGTGTCCTAGACCTCTGCTTCTTTCTTGGGCTCTGCACAGACTTGAGAGAGGCTGACAGCACTGCTTCAAGAGCACGAAACTTAAAGGACTACACAAAGATGACAGGGCAAAGGAGAAAAGAAGAAGCAATTCTATAATTTACAAATGTTTTAATAAATCCAAAGTTTGCCTAAACCATCAGTAATGCATGCAGTTTTATTCTCCCATCTCAGAAAGGATAAAGTAGAACTTGAATCCAAGTTCAGAGAAGGGCAACAAGGCTTGTTCAAATCTGGAATGGTTTCTGTACCAGGAAAAACTGAGTAGGCTGGGACTTGTCAGTCTAGAGAAGAGATGCCTTGGGAAGACATGAGACATGTCTATGAAATCCTAAATGGCCTGGAGAGTATGGGCAGGAGCTGATTGTTCACTGTCTTTTCTGGTACAAAAAAGTAGGGGTGTCAAGAGAAGCTAGTGGAAACCAAGTTCAGAATAAAGAAAAGGAGATGACTCTTACAGAAGGATAACACAACTGTGGAAGCCCTTGTAGATGCAGGAATTTTACATGGTTTCAAGGAAGACTGAACAAGTGTTCCCATCTATGTGTCAAAGCATATAAAGCTTAGGAAATAGATGCAAACAGTTGAAGGCTAGAAGACTATTTGGGACTGGGATATACTCTTGCTGTGTTCTTACAGTTTACACATTCACTTGTGGTTAGAGCCTTGATCTGAATCAGTGTGGCTACTATCACATTCTTCAGGTTTTCCCTCGATCTGTGGGTAAACTTCTTGAGAACAGCACAGAGAATTTACTGCCACATTCAGAATTTAAGAAAGCATAGGAAAAGATACAGGGTTTAATTTTTCTTTTTCTTTTCCACATTTTAACACAGCATTATATTCCTTAGACATCAGGAATTCAAAAATACTGAGAAATTAAAGATGGAGAGAATGAGGATGCTTGAGGCATGTCATGTAATAATCAATATTCTCTGTTGCTAGGATTTCTCTCTTTTGACTTCAAGTTGCCATCATTGCTTCAGCCACAGTAAGATCTGTCTTTCTCTAAAACACTTCCTAAAGAAAAGGCAATTAACCTTTGTCAACACTTGCCCAGCAGTATTGGGATCATGACTATAAAAATGCCATTGTCTGCCACCACCATATTGCTCTGAGTAAGCTTAATTGACATAGGTTAAATACTGAAAAGGTTACATTTTCATTTAGAAAAAGAGAAATAAAATAAACCTTTTTCTCTCCAGTATTGTAAAAGTCAGAGATACAAGGCATAAAGAATAGATCCTCCAAGCCACGCTTGTGTTGTGTTAGCTTCCATTCCCCTATTATGCAGGAAAGAATTTCTCTTCAGTTTTAATTTGCATCTGGTACTGGAAAAAGCTGGAGATAAATGGCAGTGCTGTACCCTGCAAACATGAGCAGTATCATGGCTCTTGTTCTCTTTAACACTGTTAAGTCTAGAAGAATAGGAAACTTGTTCTGCAAGCATTCTGAATTTCATCCTAAGACATCATTCTGGGCTGAAGAACAGAGGATAAGGCTTACTTACAAATACTCAAAGCTGAATGCTAGATCCCGCCTCATCTGTAATAACACCAAGCTGTGTGGTGCGGTCAACACACTGGAAGAAAAGGATGCCATCCAGAAGGACATTGACAGGATCAAGAGGTGGGCCTGTCCAAAACTCATGAAGTTCAACAAGACCAAGCACAAAGTACTGCAACTGGGCTTGAGCAACCCCAAACCTTCAAATACAGGCTGGCCGATGAATGGATTGACAGCAGCCCTGAGGAGAAGGATATGAGGGAAGTGATGAATGGAAAATGGAATATGAGCCAGCAGTGTGCACCTGCAGTGCAGAAAGCCAGTCATATTCTGGTCTGCATCTAAAGAAGTGTGACCAGCAGGTGATTCTCTACTCCACTCCTATGAGACCCCACCTGCAGTCCTGTGCTCTGCTCTGGGGCTGCCAACATAAGGAAGTGGGCCTGTTGGAGCAAGTGCAGAGTAAAGCCACGGAGATGCTCTGAGGGCTGGAGCAGCTCTGCTCTGGAGCCAGACTGAGAGAGCTGGGCTGGGTCAGCCTGGACAAGAGAAGGCTCCTTAAGGAGAGACCTTAGAGGAGCCTGACAGGATCTACGAGAAACCTGTGAGGGACTTTTTACATGGGCATATAAAGACAGAACAAGGAGGAATGGCTTTAATCTGCCAGAGGGGAGACTGAGATGAACTCTCACACAGAAGCTCTTCCCTGTGAGGGTGCTGAGGCGCTGGCACAGGGTGTCCAGAGAAGCTGTGGCTGCCCCATCCCTGGCAGTGTTAAAGGCTAGGTTGGAAGCGGCTTGGAGCAACCTGCTCTAGTGGAAAGTGTTCCTGCCCGTGGCACGGGTTGGAACTGGATGAGCTTTGAGGTCCCTTCCAGCCCAAACCAGGCAGGGATTGTATGATATTCAGAATCTATGATAGTTTTCCTTTTTGATGAGTGGAAAAGTAGGCTTTAAACAGCATCCCCCCACACACACCTGTAAATACAGAAACAATGTATTATTCAATGGAATTTTTCCTGCAATGCAGGAAACTCTCCAATCAAAAAAGCTTAAAGTTGGCTTTCCTGCTAGGTAGCTTTGCTGACAGCAATACAGGCATGAATAACTACATTTTTGGCATGACACTGATCAGAGTAAGTTGTTTTCATATTGGATTCTGTCCTATCTCAGGTTTGATTTATTCTGTGTGTTACCAAAATAGATTTTCAGTGGAAGCTATAGGCCTAATTTATCTTATTTCTGAAAGATCTAGCTAGCCAAATGTAGCGAGAGCTTGTGAGCTAATGAATTTGTTTCATTTATTTCTGTGCATAAATTATTTTTAGAACAGCAATAACGTTAATTGAATCATATGTAAGATGGATAATGGAATAATATTTTGAAAATAAATGTCTTGGTCTTGCTCTACTATTCATTAACACTAATTGCTTCACATTTGCCTCTCAGCAGCTGGTCAGTTCCAACGTGTAACTCCAGTAAACTAAAGCATAAAAAAACCCTTCTGCTGGTGTAAAACTGTATATCCAGAAGACAAACCCCATCCTAAAACCAGTGCAGTAACTGCTTATACCTCTAACAATACATATAGAATCATAGAATAAACTAGGTTGGAAAAGACCTTTAAGATCATCAAGTTCAACCACTCCCCAGCACTAAGCTCACTACTGAACCATGTCACTGATGGATGGCTTCATCTACATGTTTTGTGAACACTTCCAGGGCTGGTGACTCCAGCACTGCCCTGGGCATACTGTTCCAATGCCTGAGCACCCTCTCAGTGAAGAAGTTGTTCCTAATATCCAGCCTAAACCTCCCCTGTCACAGCTTCAGGCCATGCCCCCTGTGCTATCACTTGTTACCTGAGAGAAGAGACGGACACCCCACCTCACTACAACCTCCTTTCAGGTAGTTGTAGAAAGCAATAAGATCTCCCCCTTTTATTGCTAATATAATTGTAAAAGCATGCTTTATTATCTTTTATGGAAGTGGCCAGATTTAGTTCCATCTGTGCCTATATACTGTGACTATTAGAATTCCTGCCTTGCAAGGAAAAAAGCACGGTACAGGGGTGTTGTCTTGTTACCTAGCCAACTCCTCCATGCACTGCAAAAACCCACTGCCAATCCTAAGGACCACAGAGATGAATCCTGTCAGGTAGGGTATTAATTTCCAGGATTGTACTTATCTGTTCATTTCCACCATTTGATTTTCATTTAGATACGCTGTAAATAGCAGACTGAAGACAAAGGGATCAGTAACAACTTATCCACCCCTAGGAATAACCGGGAACAGGGTAACAATAATGTGAAATTCAAATTACATTTGAATTTCAGCTGTTATTTCAGAAATAACTGTGGCCATCCAAGAGCTCTCAAATTATAATTATGACCCCATGGGCTGGGCTGTCTCATCAGGCATACCCCCCTCAGAAAGGGGTAAGGCTACAGTGAGGTAGACAAGTCAGACGGGTCCTCAGTCTGAACCAGGACTGCATATTTTCTCTGATAAATACAAATTTCATCTGGACTTCTGAAGAAACCATTCAACCTCTGCTTCAGGTGAGATTAGAGACTGTTCAGCGCAGTGAGTTCCAGCTGTAACATATTCCTAAATGATTCGCATCTATCTGTATTTCTGTCAACACTTTCTCTACCTTAGTAATTCTTCTCCCTCTCAGTTACTTCAGATTCCCTCTCTGCATTTGCATTACCAGAGAAATATGCAAAGGTTTTTCTAGTCTTCTTTTACTGAAGCTTACCATTTCTTGTATTTTTTTCTGTATCTATGCAGGCTTGTAATCTACCGTCTTTGTAGAGATGTGATCAAAACCACATATCCCTGTACTACTCCACATATAACTCCACATTACATAAGCAAAGTATTTCTCTGCTATTCCTCACACAATATATTCCAGCAATATACTTGTCTTTTCATAGCCATATCACAACTCACCAAGCAATATACTCACGTGTCTCCCTGTCTTTTCAAATTATAAACCCTCACCTTATCAAAGATTGCTCAGATATTCTAAAATGCAGTCCTCCTCTCCACTGATCCCTCCCAATCTGTACTAATTACAACTTTTCTGGCTTATCTGATCATTTCCTAAAGGTACTACAGCAATAGCCTTACAGAATTTCAGCCAGATTATTTTTACTATACTTCCCTTTTTAAAGGAAACCACAACTTCTTCTCTTATTAATAAGAAAGAGCCAAGTTTTTTGGACACAACCTACCTTTGTTGAACATGTGCTATTTTATTCCATTTCATATTTACTCCCAAGTCTCTATTTTTTCCATCGCTATTAATTCTATTTCCTCATATACTGCTAAAGATTAGACTTGTGGAACCATTTCTACCACTCTGACATATAATAAATATATCCTTGTTATACTCCAATTACACAGCTCCAACCCCTCTTCATACAGATTCATTAAAAATCCTTACTATCAGAGTTGTGATTTCATGCCTTGTCATCTCGGGGTGAGAGGAGCTAGACTGCATCAATTTAATTGCATTAAGCTCTTTGCATTTTGCTTCTACCTCAGATACTGTCATTTCTATACTCATGTAACAACATGAGAAGGGTCAGCCTGGATCAGACCAGAGTGTCTCAGGCCAGAATCCTCTGTGTAATCATAACCATAAGCAGATGGCCCCAGAACAGTGAGAACAGGACAAGCAGATACAACACTTCTGCCTAGTTCTCTCCACTT
This sequence comes from Agapornis roseicollis, assembly GCA_002631895.1. Taxonomy (NCBI): domain Eukaryota; kingdom Metazoa; phylum Chordata; class Aves; order Psittaciformes; family Psittacidae; genus Agapornis; species Agapornis roseicollis. The sequence continues at coordinate 8,691 of NDXB01011362.1, read as the reverse complement.
CCAATTATTTTCGGCTCAGAAAATCTTGTATCATTCCTCTTTGATATCCTGTGCTCTACATGTTCTGTTTGTTGCCTTTATTGAAAATTGAGGAAAAGTTTCAAAAGTTGTACCACTGCTTCTGCATGTAGCACATCCTCTGTTCTCTAGATCCATTTAACTGACCGTGATGGGCTGATCTTTGAGGGACACCAGGTGCCCACCAAAGCTGCTCTGTTACTCCCCATGTTGGCTGAACAAGGGAGATAAAACATAATGAAAGCCTGTGGGTTGAGGTAAGGGCAGGGAGAAATCACTCACCACATGCTGTCAGGGTCAAAACAGACTTGACTTGGGGAAATTAATTTAATTTATTGCCAATCAAATCAGAGGAGGGTAGTGAGAAATAAAAACTGAATGTTAAAAACACCTCTCCCAACACTCTTTTCTTCTCAGGCTTAACTTGACTCCAAAATTCTCTACCTCCTCCTGATGAGTGTGCAGGGGGAGGGGAATAGGGACTGTAGTTAGTGCATCACAGATTGTCTCTGCTGCTCCTTCCTCCTCACACTCTTCTCCTGCTCCAGTGTGTGATCCCTCTCATGGGAGACAGTCTTCCATGAACTTCTCTAATGTGGGCTCTTCCCACAGAATGCAGTTCTTCATAATCTGCTTCAGCGTAGGTCACTTCATGGATGCAGTCCTTCAGGAACAGACTACTCCAGTGTGGGTCCCCTGCGGGGTCACAAGTCCAACTCCAGGGTTCCTCTCTTCATGGGGACACATGTCCTGCCAGGAGCCTGCTCCAGCGTGGACTTCCCACAGGCTTGCAACCTCCTTTGGGCATTCACCTGCTCCAGCATGAAGCATGAAGAAGGCTTTTTACCCTAAGTTTTCATAGGTAGAATTTTTGTTTCATTTTATTATCAGCTTTCAGCATACACCATTTAATTGTACCACTGACTTCAGGTTTAATTCTTCAAGAGACTCAGGTGAAAAGATCTATTAGTTTTCAAAATGACTGTGAATTCCAGTGGCACAATTCACAATAAGAAGCCTCTCAGAAGAATAGATAGAATGTGTTCCTGGTCTGTTTATACTATAAGGCTTTTGTCGGCACACTGCTGCTGGGGCCACTAACCCTAGCCCTAACCCTAACCCTAATCCTAATCCAAATCCTCTACAGTTGAATCAACCAAATAGTATGAAAGTGCTAAAGCCAGTTTCAGAAGCCAATTTCTGTTACATAGATATATCCTAGTTATGCTGATATACCCACACATATTCCAGGGGCAAACTAAGAATTTACTCCCCTGTTTCTGTGTTACTGCTCTCAGTGCATTTTGTTCCAGTCATGATAGAAATTATTTCTCTTTGCCTTGGAATTGTTTTAACTTGGACTGGAGAGGAAAGAACAACCCACAATTCTGTACAGATCAAACTGTGTTAAAATTTAACAGAAACTTCCTGAAACACACCTTCCCCNAGAATTTACTCCCCTGTTTCTGTGTTACTGCTCTCAGTGCATTTTGTTCCAGTCATGATAGAAATTATTTCTCTTTGCCTTGGAATTGTTTTAACTTGGACTGGAGAGGAAAGAACAACCCACAATTCTGTACAGATCAAACTGTGTTAAAATTTAACAGAAACTTCCTGAAACACACCTTCCCCCCCCCCTCCCCCCCCATCCCTCCAAACATTCTGGAACATGAAGAAAATCTTTCAGTGTGGCCTCTTTAGAGAAAGAGGCTAAACACACACACACTGCTTTCACAACTAGTTCCCGCTTATTCACTCAAGCATGGTAATGTACAGCATACAGATACAGGTCTGAGTCATGAAGCCAAATAGCAACTACATCATTCCCAGTGACTGTTTTCAGTCACTATAAATTCCATTCTATAAACAATCACTCCCCAGGCTACTTCATCCCAACCTTGCACCCAAACACTCTCTGGTTTGCTCAAGACCCAGAAGCACTACCAGCAATTCTTCTTCTTTTGTTACCCACATAGCTGGAGCAGGACAGCTTGCAGTTCCCACATTTCAGCACTGCCATATTGTATTCTCAGTGCTTAGGATCACACTTTTAAGATAAGGACATTGTCACTTTAGCAGAATGGACTGTGGCATCCCTGCAAGGCACTCCTGATAGAGTATGCTGGATTAGGAGTCAGTATCACGCTCACAGCAAGATCACTAAAACAGCATCTGGGAGCTTGGCAGGAGCTACGATACCTGCTAATCTGAGAAGCCAGTCTAATGGAGGCCACTCCAGATCAGCAGCCTTTGACATTCACTCTGCTGCTCCATAGGGATCAGAGCATCTGACCCCCTCTTGGGATGATCACATCACTGTGACTGAGGTATCACCATACTGTGTAATTACTGACTGTAGCATAGCAGTTCAGACACTGGAGAGAGACATTTCTGTCACTTTCCAACTGAATGAATAAGCCATGCATGAAATCCCCCTTCAAATTAGGTCAAGCCTCCCAGAATTGTTATTTAAGCATGTAGGCTTTGATTTTAATTAACCATTATTGACTTTTATATAAAGCATGTATTATATACCATTTATATGCATGTAACTATGAAATATATAAATTATAAATCTACAAAATTATCATTAAAATAGCAGTGCTTTATTAACATTTTGAAAGAATCCTAAATTTCTTTGCCTTTCAGATTGGAAGATTGTACCTAAAACTTCTGCATCACTTATAATTCTTTGCAAAGTCACACATTGTTTCTACTTATTTCATTCTTTTATCTCTCACATGCTAATTGAAAATGAGATATCCACTATCAAAACCATGATAACGTACAAAGAGACCTATATGTCAATTGGAAATCAGGTTTTAAGACAAAATTATGGCTTAACCCTGTTTTGTATTCCCATACAAAGTACAGCAAAATGTAAATCCTGTTTTGGAAACACAGTTCCTAATGAAAATATTTTTTTTTATTTCTTAGGGTTGTTACTTGACAACTGAAACAACTAGCTATACAGCCAGCATGACTTGCTATATTTCCACTGACTTGCATTATGGATGCATCTGCTATCACCCTGAGCAGTCTACTTCCAGCATTATGAAAAGTACCTGAAACTCCAGAGAGGTAAACTTTCTTTCCTTCTTCTTCACCTCTTCTTTCTTTATTGCCTGAGGCTTTGATTTCTCTTTCTCTTTCTCCTTTTCCATTTTCTGAATGTGCTCCACATAGGCATCATAGATCTCCCACTGAGAGACAGACAGAGACAAGATTTATCAGGACCTGATTACATTCCAGAAAACAGCTATCCTACACCATCAAAAAATATGTGTCCTCACAACAATAACGCTGACACTGGAATCAGCTGAAGACAGCTGGCTTGTTGCACAAAGAGTAAAGGATTGAAACCCAGTATTTTTAAAGCTTGATGGGGTATGTCTTACTTTTTAAGAACACCTTATTGTATTCTTGATGATTCATTCCTTAAACACTCTTCTTGGTGCTTTGACCTGGTGCTATATCTTTTTTCTAGGACTTTGTGTTTGGTTAACAGGAAACATGCATTAAACACTGCTTTATGACATTTCTCATGTGGTGCTGGAAAATTAAATCATAGTTGCTTAACACAGTTGAAATCTTGGACTCCAACTCTGCAGCATATGATCAAATGGAAACTGAGAGCAGCTTTATATCTTCTGCTATGCCACATGACACAAATGCCTTACTTGAGTAGATCCAAAAGTAATTTTTCTATTTAAGAATTAATCAGTATTGGAGTGCTAGTACTGTACCCAAAACAGGTACATTACTCTCAGGGCAAAACAAAGACAATCTAATTCTGACACATAAGTTTAGGAAAGCAACTATCATTCAAACACAAAATACAGACTAGAGCGGGGGGGGAGGGGGGGGGAAGGTAACAGAAATCTTTAGCAAAAAACCCCCTGCATTACGTTTTAAATTTGCAGGCAAAAATGACGTTGAAAAATGTTCCAAACATCAGGAAAATGACAAAATGTGATAAGAAGAGTAGGAGGAGTAGGACAGAAAACTTTGAAATAAGAAATTGTGAGCATAAGGAAGAACAAAAGGAAAAAGAATTGATATAAAAAATGTTTGTGTTAAGATTTTATCTTGTATCCACTCAAAAATCCAGCAGACTAAAAAAGAAACATGGGAAAACTTAATTTTAAGACATTTCATCCGGAATTTAGGTGAGGTCCAAATTCACAAGTTTGTTTGCTTGATTTTGGTACAGTAGGTTAACTTCAGCAACAGCCTAATTGTCTTAAATACTTCTGTTCTCTCTAACTCTCAGGTCATCAAAAATGAAAGGAAACTAGTTGGAGGGGAGGGAGAATTACTCTGTAATTTCAAGTTCAGGAATAGACCGAGTTACAAACACACCTTTGCTCCGCTTCCCATCACTTTTCCATAACAGCATTTTTTAAGTTGCTTCCATTACCTTATACCTTTCCCTGTGATACACTGGTAACAAAACAGTATTTCCAATGCCAGTTGGGTACACTACTTGAAGCAGTATTTGCAACAGTGATAAACACAAATACATGTTGAAAATATCTGTGAGAATTAATTAGCAGAATTGGCTGGATTCCCTTTCCAATGAAAGCTATAGCATATTTAATGTGTAAAATAGCATGAAAATTTTTTTTACATTTTTAAGAGATGGAGAAAATATTATGTAGTTCTTCATCATTAATAAATTGGCACATTCCCACTACACAAAACAGAGCTAAGTCTATTGCAATAGGCTTAAGTGTGGACCTTCCATGTTCCTTATGCAGTAGGTCTCACCAGTTTCAGCTTCAGGCTTAGAAACCTGCTTGCACATACAGCTGAACTTAGACAAGGTAAAAAACACAGTGTTGCACACATCAAATTCTTAACAACATTCCTAAAACTTCAAAGAACCCTTGTGAAATCTCAGCTGTATGAAATCTTCAGAGTTCTCCACTCTCTAAACACAGTGTTCAAAGTGGAGTAGCATGCAGACATGTCCTAAATGCTATTTCATTGGTGTCTTTTCATGTATTTTTAGTTCCCGTTGATCCTGCTTCTGATGGGATCAGCTGATAGAGGTGTCCTGCAGCTGACCAGGTATTAAATTCTGGATCACAGCTCCTTGTAAATAACCAGCTGACTCACCACACAGTGATGGGAGATCTTCAGCAGCAAGACAGTCCCCACTCTAGAGAGAGCCATGCCCCAGAGAAGGCAGTGCCTGCAAGCTGCAGCCCACCTCTTGCTGAGTCCAGAACCATGTTCTCACTGTGGTTTACCCATTTTCACTCATTTAAGACTCCTAAAGCAGACTGGACAGGGTGGCTGGCAAGTGATGTATCAGTTAAAAGCAATGAAACCAACACACTTGGCCTTAGAAATATAAACCATTAGCAAGTTCACCCATTAAGGCAGAAACGAGGGCCACACTAGTTTGCTCTCAAATTGAAGCCAAAGAGTAAGGCCACAGTACGGGATTTCATTCCATTGCAAGGAATGTAAACATAGGACTTAGGCTTTTTTCTTTCCTATATCTCAGCTTCACACATAAACTCTAAAAAACTTTGAAAGAATACCTGGTTAACAGTGGATGAGAAATCTTTACAAGGCGTAGGTTCCGACTGACACGCTTTTTCCTGAATAAAGAACAAGCATAAGGAAGTGTAAGCTTTGCATTGAAACTTTTCTCAGTGACATCTGTGGAAACAGCCTTCTCATAGCAGGTAGTTAGAGTAATATTGATCTAAGATAAACTCAACATCCAAATGACTCTTAGAGCACTGCACAAACATTATAAGTGATCATGCAATTACAAATAGATTTACTTGTGGACCAAAAGAAGGTTCTTATCTTTTTTTTTCAACATACTGAAAAGAACTGATTTCAGTATTTCATTCTGAAGGAGTTGAAATGGCTTTTTTCACTTTACCATTTGAAACAACCTGTTACTGATTACGGTATCAGCTATGATATCCTACCAAATCTGAAAAGTTTTGACCTACATGTTAAAACCCCACTTGGGTACAGCAGTCAAAGCAAAAGAGTTAACAGAATGATAACCTATAAACAATTTGTTTCATGCTACTTAAATCATATTTTTATCACCCTTACATAAACATTCTGAAATAAATGAATATATTTCTGATACTTTCATTTCATTGAGCAGCATTTTCTTCCAAAAAACTGTTGTGTCATGACATCTTTAAGAAGCTGCCTGTAGTAGTTCATGGACCTCTGAAATGGAGCAGTCTCAGAGGTGGAAACTGCACATCCTGTATACCACGCTGTGGTACTTCACAGCTATACGGTCTGTATTCTTTCAAACACAGAATCACACAGTGGCATGTGAGCCTCTCCCAGTGAAATCAATAGGAAGAGAACATGCAGATCTGAGAACAAACAAATTCAGTGGCCTCCACAGGGGATTTTGAGCTGCAGAATCTTAGCTCAGACTGTGCAGTAAGCACCCCTCTGTTGGACAAACTCTCCTGAAATACTCCATCTTTCCTAGTGGGCAACGATGGTGTATCTTCAAGGAGATAGCAGCTCCAGCAATAAAGTAACTCTTAGATCTCTCCAAGCCCATCAGTTGTAAGGACATCTCACTTGAGGTGTAATAGCTGCAAGAAGGCAGACAGGCTCTCTGAGGAAGCTGTATATACTCTGATTCCAGGACAGCAAGGAAAACAGGAGAACTTTCCCCCTGCAAGTTGTATCACCAATTCAGAGAGCTCCTTTTTGAGCACTGAAGTAGGGGCCAGCATCACCAGTATCGCTCAGTCAGAAGGCGTGGTGAAGACATGCTCAATGGGAGTGGCTGCAGGCTCAGTAAAAAGCTTAGGGAAAGTCTAGAATCTGTACTGATGGGAAAGTGCATGAATAGGGAGGGAGCGAAAAGTCCCATGCAGCAGCAGTAAAGATTGCAGTTCTGGTGTTCTCAACACAAAAAGGACATCGAGCTGTTGGAACAAGTCCAGAGGAGGCCACGAGGATGATGGGGGACTGGAGCATCTCCCATACGAAGACAGGCTGAGAAAACTGGGGCTGTTCAGCCTGGAGAAGAGAACGCTGCATGAAGACCTCATAGCAGCATTCCAATATCTGATGGGGGGCTATAGGGATGCTGGGAAAGGACACTTCATTAGGGACTGTAGTGACAGGACAAGGGGTAACGGGTTCAAACTTAAACAGCAGAGGTTTAGATTGGATCTAAGGAAGAAATTCTTTCCTGTTAGGGTAGTAAGGCACTGGAATGGGTTAAGAGGTTGTGANGATGGGGGGCTATAGGGATGCTGGGAAAGGACACTTCATTAGGGACTGTAGTGACAGGACAAGGGGTAACGGGTTCAAACTTAAACAGCAGAGGTTTAGATTGGATCTAAGGAAGAAATTCTTTCCTGTTAGGGTAGTAAGGCACTGGAATGGGTTAACCAGGGAGGTTGTGAGTGCTCCATCCCTGGCAGTATTCAAGGCCAGGTTGGACAGAGCCTTGGGTGGCATGGTTTAGTGTGAGGTGTCCCTGCTTACAGCAAGGGGGTTGGAACTAGATGATCTTAAGGTCCTTTCCAACTCTAACTGCCCTGTGATCCTGTGATTCTATAATATAGGCGCACTTATATCCCTGCTCCATGCTCAAGAACTTAAGCACAAAGCCAAAAAGGACTCTCTGGCAAAAAGAAATTGACCTAATGGCTTCCAAGCCCTCAGCTACCACCCTAACAACTGCTCTACACTTTTGCAGATGATAAAATAGACATGAAAAGTATTATATCCAAGTAGAAATTTAAGGATCTATAGCAGCAGCTAAACTTCTTTAGGCTGTACAAGAGGCAAGAACTTTTCTGTCACCAGTTTCATCACCCAGAAATGCTTTACCACAGAAAATCACTGTTTCTTCCTCCTAATACTAGCTACAGAGATCACAGGATATGAAACAAACACAGATGATCCCAAAGTAAAGATCACTCAAGTCACTCAAGGCAATAACAGCGTACGCGCAAAGGGTTGTTGAGTGTCCTTGAAGCTCTCTCAGTAAAGTTGAACTGGTTTGCAAGCTTCTTCTCTGGCTTTTTTGGGGGAGGAGCCTCCTCAACCTTGGTTGCCTCAGCTGCTTCTGCTACTCCCGACTCCTCCTCCGTTTCCTGTCCCGCAGCCTGCAACAAAATAGAGCAGTGACTCCACCCTGAAAGAACCTGACATCTCTTTCCTTCGTCAGAAGCAGACTGCTTCTCAGACTGCTCCAGTTCTTTTGCCTAGTGAGTCAGATTGTAACCGAAAATTCAATATTTAAGATGGAAATCAGGAGACTTCCAGCAATTAGAGCAATGAGGTTCCAGAATGGTATTTAAACAGGAATATGGAAAACCAGGAACTGAAGCTACTTAAAACAAAGCCTCACATGAGTAAGATAATACATCATGACTACCTTTCAGAGATCAGGTGACTGTGTTAAAATCCCACTACTGTGATTTAATTTCCTTGCTAGACAGTGAGCTCTATCTGAAAGTAGTCTGAACTTGATTCAAAGGCCTGACACTGTGTGGATAAGAACAAACTTCTCACAGCATACTCCTTTCCTTATCAGCCAACTGCCTTTAAATCAATACATTGCTTAACTCATGTTAACTCATGTTTAAGCGTTCGACACTGTCCCACGCAACATCCTTGTCTCTAAATTGGAGAGACATCAATTTGATA
>NDXB01011361.1:160146-191206 GCA_002631895.1 Agapornis roseicollis | reverse complement strand
TTTGAAACAATTCAGCTTCTGCATGTTGGCTTGCCACTGCTAATCCAGCCTGTAGTATGTACTGGGATGCCTTTAAATCTTGGTGTGTGTTTGGGTGAATACATTGCACTCGGATATGAGCAGAATAACATCTAAAGAAGGTGTTCAAGCAGTCTGTAACAAAGTCTGACTCTTCCCATCACTCATTCTCCATCGTTACAAGCCCACAAACATCTTGATGATCTGCAATCTTAAAATTAATCAGCTTTAAGGAAAGCTGGAATTGTTTGTCCCGAACAATTCAGTCACGTGATTAAAAGGAAACAGGTGTAAGATGCAAGAGGCAGGGAAGGGATTCTGCTCGGGGTTTTTGTTTGATCTGAAAAGCCAGCCATCTCATCTGTTGCATTCATTCTCCTTTCGGAAACATTAATCTGCACAGATGGTGAAACCCAGTAATCTCCACGACCAGCTGCAGAGTGGAATTTTTAATGAAATGGGAATTTGAAGGTTTTCACAGAAAGCACTAGAATCGCTCCCACTATTTCCCGTGATGCCCAAAATTACTCTGACTCTTATTTGACATCTACTGTACTGTAAATATAACAGCCACAAAGCTTCACTCAGAGGCCAAATACAATCGTTTCGGAATGGCCTTTGTTGTTTGCAAAAGCCACATGCTAAAAGCATTTCTGTCAGAGAGAAAGAAGTGATCCACCCTCAGCAAATCTACTGCAAAATGGCTGAGAAGTTATAACCTGTTATTTGGAAATGTTACTTCCCTTTCTCTGAGATTTAAAGTAGTCTTGGCACCTTGGTAAACTAGCGTGAAACAAGCGATTTAACATCAAGTATGATTTGTAAAGAAATACAACACCTGGCAAACACATAGTCACCATCAGCTTTTTATCTCGTGGTGTAAGGCTGGCTAAAGAATGCACTCCAGCACTTAGATTTCCAGAAAAAAGTAAAAGGAAAGAGGCCTGATCTAGAAAGAGAATTATAAAGCACCAGTTTGGAGCAGCAATCCCAGTCAGTGCTAACTAACTAACCTACATTACACAGGCAGATAATTTTATCTTGAAGTTAAGGTTAGGCATGTGATTTATTTAGAAGATTATGACACCTTTGAAAATAGCAGTGATTTGTATTAAATAATTCCTCTAGTACTTAATTTTAGCATACACTAGCACTACAGTGCAATTAATCAGATATATTAAGTGAATTTATAGGTAAGCTCCATTTCTGAGTAGCTTCATAAGGATTCTAAATGACTGGTGCATGTTTAAAGTACAATACAGTACTAAATTGATTCATCTTGAGGAAGTATAATGCAGGATGTCTGCTTGTGAGAGCTCAGAAGGCTTTGCTCTGTTGGTGTGTATGTTGTCATGTTGTACAGATCCATAAATGCAATGATGTAGGTTAGTGAATAAGGCACTGATCCCTGGGGATCTGTGTTTTACCTGCTTTTGCCTGCTTAAGCTGGTCAGAACCAAAAGGCCAGAAGGTCACAAAATAACCCAAGGGTAAGGTAAATAGTTTTGAAATGAATCAAGTAAATGATCTGTGTTATATGTGTGCAGCCTCCATGGCAAAGGTGTCATCAGTGTGTTGGGTCAAATCAAATCAATCAGTTAAAGTGCTATAAAATAAGAATGTGAAGGGAATAGATGAGATCTTGATGGGAAGAATAAAATAGCCTATAAACTACCTGAAACAAATCAATCTTCCTTTCAAGCAGCAAATACAATATATAGTATATTTCATATTAACTGTGGCTGAAGTGAAAATATATTCAGGAGGATACAGTATTAGTATTACTCTTTAATCTAGTGGAAGACAACACTGTTTTAAGTCTGGGACTCTGAGTTTTAAAACTAATTCATTTCTCAAGATGAAAATAGACACCTCAACGTCTTTGAAAGATACAGACTCATTCTAGCACTAAGTTCTGTTGATGAAAATGGGCTTCAGAACATTTGTAAATCTTCATCAGGTTTGTGACTATGTTAAAAATACGGTCCCTGAACTCTTCCAAGGTTTCCTCTGAAAATTCTGTAATGGAAATGGTGCTACGTTTCAGAAGAAAGTGTTAATGGAATAGCTTTGTCTCTCTTGGAGCATTCTTTACTGTGATGTTTATCCCTATAGTGCAGAAAATAATAGAATTAATGGTTTTAATTAAAATGAGGAACAAACATTTTGATGGAAAGCTCAATAGGGGGGAAAAAGCCCTACCAAAGCAATTTCAACCAAAGAACTCCCATGAAGAGCATCTGGGTTTTCTGACTACTCATCAGGAAAGCATTCTTTCAGTTATGTATAACCCAGCAGTCAAATTCATGCATGGCAATTGTTACATCTTTGGCAAAATAGAGAAAATCCATTTACAAAATCAGTCTTGGTTAACTCAAAACAATTCAAAACTTACAAAATGCAAGTGGCCTATTATATTTCCTTCAAACTCTTTCTTGATGTTATCTGAGTATATTCAAACATATACAATACATAACTCTCACTGATTATGTGCTGCTATTGACAGGACAACAGGAAATGGAGAACAGTGTTTGAGGTTTTCTTTGTGAGAAATAATGCAAATCAGTTTGAGTGAACTTCTTTCCTAACCTGAACTGGGAACAAACAACTCATTTTCCTTTTAGAGGGAAAGGAGATTTCTCAAGCAAAGTCAGTATGTTTACTGTCATTAGCCTTAATTCCTGCTCCAAATGGGACAGTTGAAATCCTCATCACATCACAAATGACACCTGTCCTCCCACCAAATCCACACGATTACTGTCAGTTGCACTTTTTCACATGCAGGGCCTGGCATCTCTTTCTGCAGTTCATCTTTTCTGCCCTGCGCAGACACAACATGTGCCTGTTTTCCCAAAATGGTACAGCACAATCTGTGGATGAGCGGTTACCTTTGAACAGATTCCAGTGACTGTACATGAAATACGTCTTCCCCATGTGCGCCTTTCCTTATCGTATTAATGTCTGCTCCAAGTTTTCCTTCTCAAGGAGTCACACAACACAGAGTATTCATCTGCATCCAGTTTTACAAATTCCCCAAGAGGCTGCCATGTGGATGCTCATGGTAGGTCTCAGGGAGGCTAAGGAATGCCACCTCTCCCTGTTTGGCCATGATTTTAGTGATTTGGGATTTGGCCTTGATAAACTGAACAGGGCACAATGGATAAAGATATTCAAGGATAGATTTGTGTTTCAGTAATACTGGTGCAAATCCAGAATTATACTGGATTTATATTTATCCGAGACGAGACTATAAAGTACACAGGGTTTTTTCACAGCACTACTGGAATGTTTTTGTATGCATAAATGAGTAAATATTAGTTTCCCTAAAATACATTGCTCTTGTAGAGATGATTAAAGGACAAGATGAAAGAAAAAAACCCTTCAGTCAACTACTAATTGGAGCTGCTAACCAGATTTTTTCCTGACTATTGCTTTTTCTGATGAATTCTGGTTTACAGCATATGGTTTCAGTCCAAGCTAGTTATCAAACTTCTATTATGCCTTTCATATCTTCAGAGAAGATATTGCCTCGAGGTCTAATTTATAAATGAGAAAGACTATGCTGTAATTGTCAGCAATAAACAGCAAAAATGTTGTCTTTATGAACCACTGCAAAATGTTTTTTTCCTTAGACTATAAGTTTCTTCATATTAATAGAAAATCACAGTCTTCCATGAGGGTTATTGGGCTATGACTGATTTTTCTATCATACAGTTTGTGCCAGCAGTTAACTGTAGTATCACTGAAGTGTCTAACTTGAACAAATAGGCATGGTGATAGCTAATTACTACCATGTGTGCCAGGAAGTTGGGGCTGAAAAATAGCAAATGGGGTTTTATTCACTGCATCTGATAGGAAACCCCACAGAAAGCTGCAGGATTTTATCAAATGGCCCCCTGTTGGAATTAAGGATTTATCACACGTGATCATATGTTTTAGTGAATTATAATTACTAAAACAGGCTGTTCAGTTTTAGCTAACTCATCATTACAAAAGCGGTACTATTTGTGCAACAGAGATTCCCCAGCATTAAAAATGATGTGACTCATCATACTCCTGCTTCTAACCTCCTCCTTTAAGTGGCTAAATGTTTCAGCATCAGGCATTCTTGTTAGGGAAACTCTGAAGTGCTGAGGAAATAGAGGGAAAATACCATTGAAAGGAAGGGAAACAACCACAAAAAAATCATGTAATGTAGACAAAGGGAGTAGTAACAAGAGCAAGAAAAGGAGTTGGGAATAAAGAGGGCCTCTTGTGGGGTGTGGAGAGGAGGAAAGGAAGCTTCATCAAGAAGCTCCACAGTGATTTGAAGTAAGACATTTTGCTGCTTTAATCCCAAGCAATTACGCTGGCACTATCTCCTGTTACACAGAATGTGACACAATGAAAGCCACCCACACTATTAAAAATGAGAAGGAAAGATCTATTCAGTGACACCAAGGCAGTGCTATGAAACTTCCCAGTCCTTGCAAGACAAGGCAAAAGCTTTTATTTAACGTTCTGGCTTGTTGAGCACAGCTTCTCTTTGTGAGGTGTCTCCCTGCTTACAATAAACAGCTTTTGGGGTTTTCAAAGGCCTCAGCTTTGCTTCAGTGTGTTTAATCACCTGCGAAAGCTGTTTATTGCCTTGTATACTTCCCCCGTCATGAACATTATCCTTTAAGCATTAAGGCTTTATGGTGAGGCTAAGCAGGCCAAATGATGCAAGGGGACATAGCACTATCAAAGCTGTGTGCAAGCACAGATGAAATAAATCTATAGGAGGACTGCAGAGCACCAAAGTGAGAAAGATAAGCTACAGTAACACAGTGCAATGATTTCACAGGCACTCAGCTTATCCTTTAAAATACACCCTTGTTTGTTGAGAGCCATGCTGGCAATCGCCTACATGACTGTCAAAGAAAGATGTATGCATTCAAAGAAAATTATGAAGGGATCATGATAGACAAAGCCAGAAAGGCTAATAAAGGGCATTCGTGTGTACTTTACTTCTGAAGGCTTCAGCTAAGGTGCTTTAAAGCAGCTGCAAACATGATAAAAAAGCAGAACACTGAGAAAGTATTTAAATGAGAAAATGTGGTATTACACAGAGCACTTCCTTTATCAATAGAGAAGGACTATGTACACTTGTAAAGAGCCCTTTCTAAAAGGATATCAAGATCAGGAACAAACAATCAAAGGCTTTTTAATATAAAAGAGTAGTTTTTCCTCCTGAGACAGGCGGAGATAGAGAGATGGCTGAATTCAGTTCAGGGATCTTTATGCATTTTCTTGCAGGTTTTCTATTTTGGGTAAGAACAGCCTAATATCAAGGCATGTTGCTGCCAGGTTTGGTAACAAAGATACAAAATGGTGACCAGCATAACATCAAACAGAGAGTGACAGTGATCCATCTCCCTATTTCAAAAGAAGCCTAATCTCATTGGAATTCCTGACTTCTGTGTGGTCATGTTTTACAGAGAAAATGAAAACCCCTCCCCAGGGTATTAACAAAATGGAAAGATAAAGCTGACATAAATTATATGTTGGAGGCAGAAGCACTGGGCCAAATACCTTTCCTTGCCTTTAACATCCTGAAGTATCTCCACCCAGAAGGCATTTTACAGCTGTTGACAAGAAGTTTGCCAATTCCTACTCAGTAGAAATTATGAATTTACTGCTCCCCTGTGTGGGTTTTTAAAATTCTATTTTCCTTTTATTTAGAACTTTGGCTGCTGAAAGACTTCTCCATGCCAGGAAAAGTCTCACTTCTCTCTTATTTTTTAACCGGGGTTTTGTTGCATTGTCTGCATTTCTCCATTTCCTCCCCAACTTCTTGAATTACTGTATTCAACTCTAAGAATGTTTCAACTTCCAGTGATTTCTCAAACCCACACTCAATGAGTTCTACTATAAAAACACAGATTTAATAGCTAAAAACAATAGCTTGTCACACACTGGTTTATGCTATTTTTTATTTCAAATGTGTTTGGCAAAAAGAGGTTTTGTTACGCCACAGCAGTATATAAGTACTTAAAATATCCACTGATTCCTCAACTGTAACCACGTATTACTTGCTATCCCCTTCCAAATAGTTCCCTTTGGTTACCAGAAGCAACTCCTTTGAATGCAACAAGTTTCTGTATTATAATAAATCAAACAAAATTTGGTTAACGAAAACAGATGAACACGTAGGCCAATGTTGGATCCTCAACTTCAAAAGGTTGAAAAGAAACACAAACCCATACAAAGGAAACTCCAGAAGTTCTGAATTAAAGTTGCTTGCAAACCCTAACAGGCCAGAGTAACAATCCTACCGATTTCCTACTGGTTTCTGCAGATAGGGCTCCTTAAGAAAACATCACTGGGATAATTGTGGCACCAAAGACCACTCAATGTGCTACTGACTTTAGGGATGCAAAGTTGCAAAAATAATTAAACAATCTCGGGGTTTTAAGAAATATAAATCAGGCTATTCATCATTTCCAACCCTAACTATTCTATGATTCTATGCTTATAAGATGATCAGTTGAATTAGTAAGCTATAACTGATGACATTTGAAGCAAGTAGTGTTGTGGATGCTAAATAAGTGGTGTAATTGTGAAATCAGTACAGGTTTCTATAAATTCCAATCTATCATGAAAAAATATATTTCCAGTGAATGCTTTACCCTTTCATCTCATCAAGTTCACTGCAAACTTGCCTAGCTACCTTGAATTTACAACACATTTACTGTGAGGTGTCAAACACTCTGAACTGCTTTACAGTCAAGAAAGAATGGGAAAATTAATTTCATTAAACTGCAAGCATCTAAAAAATAGGTTTTCCTTACCAAAAAAACCCAGTCATTTCCTCAGGCTGTTCTCAGATGCCTGTGTTACAGCAGATGAATACCAGTTATCCTTTCTGCAGAGAAGTTAGGATTAAAGCAGCCAGAATCTGCTCAACAGACAGACTCAAAGTGGTTAGTCGACATCGTTCTGGGGGTTTCTAGTCCAGTCTGCTCTAAGCAGCACTACCATCACTCCTGCCTAAAGCAATCCATGGCTTTATTTGGCTGTGTCTTTCCCATGGATTTTGTGTTGAAAACAAGAAGAGGGTGTGCCTTGCACGTAGTCCATGCTCAGAATCTCTCACTGAATCCAGTTTAACAAAGGATGCTTCCTACCTTTCCCATGTGCCTTTTGAGTGCATTTCTGGAAGTGTGGCACAGATGCAGACTCAACTACATGAAGGATGATGCCAAATTTTCAGCTGTGGTTGTTGAAATCCCATAAGCAGCCACAAGTCCCTTCTGCAGTCAATGACCAATCTGTGTCCTGAAGCCATCAAAAAGCAGCAGCAATTCCATTTTATCAAAGCTAAGTAATGTATCCACGAGACTCAACTTATATATTACAGCCAAGTGACAACTTTCAGTCACAACCACCCTACTTCAGATGGAAAAGTTTTTTCCTGTGCTTTTAAATCAGCAGGAAATGATGAAAAGCTAACCAGCAAGTGCTTACTTAGATAGTTTGCATTTGTTGGCTAGCTGCACAGAACTTCCTCTTCCTTCTCAGAAGTCCTACTTTGTGGACTAATGTAACATTTGTTACTGTATGTTGCTAGCAAATGAATTAAATTTATGATTTAACCAGGCATGAAATTATGTTTTCAATAATAATCAATAAAAGCTGCATAAGCTGGGGACAATTACATATCTCACTGAAGAATCCAGTTTCACCAAAGGTGTCCATTTCAATCATTAAATAAAGTGTGATTGCCTATCTATAGTGCATCAAGACAGAAAGCTGATAGCCCAGTTTGCTTCAATGAGCCAATAGAGGATGCAGATCGTAAAGCTTATTGATTGGGCTCAAAATACCATAAAGAGCTAATGAAATGTAACTTTCATTTTGCAAAGAACTGCAAAATACATCTCTCTAATGCTCTGTGGTCTTTTGCTAGCATGGCAGATCTTGAGAACTATCCTCACTCCTGGACTGCTGTTCCAGTTTCCTTCTTGTTTGTGGCGAGTTTCTGTCTGCTGTAATTGTGTACTGGTCCTTATGCTCTCTGCAGTAGGATCATTCTTTTTCATGGCTTTTGATTTGCAAAACTCCTCTTTCTTTCTGTCTTCTCATGCCATTAAAAAATGATTGCAGTCAGACTAACAGTAATATTTATAAAGTTTGTTGTAATACTTTGACATACTCAATATTTCATCTAGCACAGCTGCTTTATTCTCCCATTACATACACCAGATGCTGTAATATTGCTCCTAATGTATGCATGGAGCGATCGGTTAAAGGCTGCTGTTCACATCACACCGTGCAGCACCGGCTTTCGGCTCAGCAGCACAGCTCTCCAGTAATCACCTCTCTGCTGCTCACAGGAAATCAACAGTCCCAAACCTTCTAAAGATGTAACAGATGGCATCTGGCAGAGGCAGGAAGAAAAGTTTAAGTGCTGGCATGCATTTCGCTCCTCCCAGAAGCTGCTCTTTTTAGGTATCTCTTCAGTATATAGCTCATTGCACATCCCTTTATTCCTGTGATTAGTTATGCAGGGCACAATGGTGCACTAAAAAAAAGACAAACGTTACTAGACAAAGGGTTTTAGATGTTGAAACAGGCCCATGGTTTTATAGCTAAAGGGCTTTCAGGAGAAGACCAGTCTAAGTGGAAGAGGATATGAGCAAAATCCATTGGCCAAAATAATACTTAATCCTTTCAATGAGATAATCAGAGAGTCCAGAACTGAGGCATGAGACTGGACTGAGAATACATCATTATTGACATTATCAGAGATCTGGAAAGAAAACAGGTTTTTACCCAATGGAGATGCAAGTGAAATACTCCCTGACTTGTGATGATCCCTGGGTTATCTAGTGCCTTATAGAGGTTTTCATTAGCACAGCCTTCAATGAACAAACATAAGGTGGNCCCAATGGAGATGCAAGTGAAATACTCCCTGACTTGTGATGATCCCTGGGTTATCTAGTGCCTTGTAGAGGTTTTCATTAGCACAGCCACAGTTTGTGGTGAAGAATATATTCATAACTCTGCTTCTGATTTGATATTTCTTGCTTATTTTGTAGGATATGACAGGCAATTGGTAGCAGTCCACACAGCAATACATACAACATGATAGTCACTGAGAATGAAGGACCAGCCCTTTCATGATGTTATGCCTTCACTTGCAGAGGTGAGCATTCATTATTAAAGTTGTTAGGGCTTCTTCCTGCTAAATAATTTCTCCTCTTCTGCACTGGTTTGGGAGAGTAGGAACAGGAGGTGCTAAAGCAGCTGGACACATATAAACATCTTGGTGATATTTGCAGTGATATTCTAAGGGGAACTGAGTAAACCTTCAACTTCAAACAGCATTTAAAGAACATGACATTTGGAAAAATACCAGTCCATTCAAATATCCTGAGCTCTTTAGGCAGAAGTTTCACCCAAACCATGCAGACGAATGCAGAGCTGCCCAGCATGGCTGGTTGAGCTCCTCACCAGTTGTGCAGTGCCAGCTCAAATAACCTGGTTTCATAACTCAAGCTGATAACCTCTGCTTGTTCTCCTCTGAGCTACCTCCAATACTTCTGAGCAGATTCTCCTGTAGGGCACTTTTGGCTTGTGAGACCACACAGCTGGAAGGGGATTTTAGCTGTGATATTGCTCAGTACAATAGTTCTTACACATGTCCTTGCACTGCATTTTGCCTTGGTTTTCATGAGGTTTGTGATGATTACCTCCCTAACTTGAATGCATCGCAGTGTTAAGAAAGCAACATACTATTTATGTTCAAATACTGCTGGATTTTCTGCATGAAGTATGAAAACCCTTGGGTGAGACACTCCTTGGGGACATTAGGATTTTTATCCAAGCTCTATTATATCCTGATTAGTTTATTAATTTTATTTTGCCTATGATGTTAGTTCTCAGTGCTTTGCTCCTTGACACTTACTGAAAATGATGCATTTCTGCTGGAGAAAACAGCAGCCAAATACTGATGTTCAGAACAGTGATGTTAACAGTGGCAGTCCACAGGATATGCAATTTCTTTATTTAAATATACAACTACACACTTTTGTATGAAATTCCTCGTTTGTTACAGAAGCTTTGATAGCTGTTGCCTTCACAGAGACACATTACTTGCAATAAGATGCCTATATCAAATAATTTGATATAGTAGTAACTAGCTGGTTGTTCCCTGCTTTCCATGCACTAACTCCAGTATCTGCTGGCCAGTTTCATCCAACTTTGACAACCTCAGTGGTACCTCAGTGTTTTGTGAAAACTGGGTAGAAGAAAGGACCAAACCAATTTTGTACTGAGGAACAGGCAGGTAAAACTCAGGTATTACAGACTGCTGTTAGTAGCAGCCAGCTGGACAATCAGAAGGTGCATTTGCAGGGCACAAAGGAACTTGGAAACAGCCACAGCATTTTCTGCCTTTGTCTTCTAATGGAGGCGATCTGTGGAGCAGTGGAGAAGTGATAATGGGGAACAGAAGCTATAAAGAAGCTAAAATGAGATTTTGTAGGAAACCAGGCTGCACTATTTCTTCTGTTTATGGAACACTGTGTTAAGAGAAGATTGTCACAGAGGCCTCCCCAAAGGTCAAAAAAGATACAAAAATAATTTACAACCAATATGTAGCTACTTCAAGGACTGAGGACATTTGGGTGGTGACAAATGCTTAAGTAGATGGCACAAAATTCTGCACTAGAATAAGGACCATTCCACCTGAAATTCGATCATAGATGCTGGCATACATCCCTGTGCTTCCAAACAATATTCTTCTGTAAATACGTATATATATATAAAAGAAGTGCAGTGTAAGATCTATAAAAAGCCTGGATACAACATCCATCTGGTGATGGATAGACAGTGGGCTTACTTGCACTGAGAAGATTTCAAATAGAAAAGATAAAATGCTAAAGCCTTAAGTTGAGATTTAGAGGCATAGATTTACTGTTGGGTGGCTGATGAATCTGAGAATCTCCCCAGTATCACTGCCTCCCTCCATGCCAAATCCACCTTGGTGCTGAGGTCTCGGTGTAGAGCTTATCTCTCCCTGGGTGTTGAAATTTGTCCCTGAGCAATATCAAACAAGGAGACCTGTTTAATGGTGTTTCTGTGTTTGTAATTGAGCAATACCTAGTAAATAGCCCCATATGTATCAAACAGAGCTCCACATCCCAATCCATCTCCAGGCTATTGAAACCATGGCAGCCTGTCGTTTTTAATGAAACACTGAAAGAAAAGATCAGGAATGTATATTTGCATTAAAAGCTTACATCACTCAAAACTAGCTATTAATGTCCATCATATAAATAACATGCTTTACCAAACTAAACACAAAAGTACATTTATTTGGAGGGGCTGTGATGTCATTGAAAGTACATTTGTGTGATTAAAAATAATTCACGTTTTAATCCTTTTTTTTTTCCCAAAGGCTTTTTTGCTTAGTCCATTTGAACGCTATTTTGGATAGAGGTCTCAAATAGTTCTAGATGAAATAGGACTAGATAAAATACTTAGTTAGGGCTAAATACTTAGTTAAGGCAAAGTATCTTCAAAGGAGATTTTAAGTGCCACCTCAGCACAGCTGTGCTGCCTTTGGCATAGCCCTAGAAGATGCTGTGATTTAAAGCCATATCTGTGATGTATTTCTTCGCACTGTTTGTGTGGCAGGGAATAGAGGACTGCAGAATGTGAATACAGGGATTTAAGACTATCAGGAGCAAATTATGATGTTGATGTGCTGCCTCCAGCTGTTGGCAGGGCATAAAAGAAAGGGTATACTCGTTCTTTTTTGCTACACATCCAGGACAATAATAAGGACAATTAGTCCTTATTAACTCTTGCCCTATTAATCTTGTCTTCTTCTTGTTCCCCTTCCTCCTCATCCATTATGTATACCTCAAATGTATCTACGTGGCAAGATGCCATGTAAGTTAGTGCATTCTGCATAGCACCCTCTCCTGCTGAATAGCTTCCCTGAGGCAGGTGGCACTGAGCTGTTAAAATAACTGAAGAGTGCAGCATGCAGTATATTTTTTTCCTGAGCAGGATGTCACAGGTTAGAGATCAGCACTACTTTTATATGTATCTGTTGTACATTTTCACCTTGATTCCAAAAGCAGCTTTGAGACAGACCTTGTGCATTCCTAACATCTTTCCTGAAAAAACAGAATTAGCTCCTAATAGTCACTTCAGCTGCTCCAACTGCCTGTGAAACCATCCCCTCAGGGTGCATCAGCACCGTATGAAATTCCTTCAGATGGTTTAAGTTATGATGCAAGTTACACAAATTAAAGTTCAAGATAACTTTACAGAAGCCATCCCTTTACCTGTTCACTGCACTATTAGAGCTGGAGCTGATGCAATGGAGCCATAACATAAATTCACAAAATCAACATTATGTTGACTTCCCTTACATGATTCTGTTTATTCAGACTGATGCTTTAATCAGTATCTTACAGTTACTTATAAGGGGATCAAGTGCATTGTCAGTAAGGCTGGAGACAACACCAACTTGGGCAGAAGTGTGATCTGCTTGAGGGTAGGAAGGCTCTACAGAGGGATCTGGACAGGCTGGATAATGGGCTAAGGCCAATTGTATGAGGTTCAACAAGGCTCAGTGCCAGGTCCTTTACGTGGTTCACAGCAATCCCATGCTCACAACAGGCTTAGGGAAGAGCAGCTGGAAAGTTGCCCAGAGGAAAAGGACCTGGGGTTGTTGATCAACAGTAGCTGAACATGAGCCAGCTTGTGCCCAGGTGGCCAAGAAAGCCAAGAGCACCCTTGTTTGTATTTGCACTGATGTGGCAGCAGGATCAGGGCAGTGACTGTCCCCGTCCTGGGCACTGGTGAGACCACACCTCGAATCCTGTGTTCAGTTCTGCACCTCTCATTACAAGAGAGACATTGAGGTGCTGGAGCGGGGCCAGAGAAGGGAATGGAGCTGGTGCAGAGCCTGGAGCACAAGCGTGATGGGGAAGGGCTGAGGGACCTTGAGAAGAGAAGGCTCAGGGGAGACACTGTCGCTCTCTACAACCGCCTGAAAGGAGGTTGTAGTGAGACAGGGTCCATCTCTTCTCCCAGGTAACAAGTGACAGGACAAGAGGAAACAGCCTCATGTTGCACCAGGGGATTCTTAGATCAGATATTAGAAAAATGTCTTCACTGAAAGGGTTGTCAAGTATTAGAACAGGCTGCCCAGGGCAGTGGCTGACCAACCATCCCCAGAGGGAACAGAAGATGTGTCAGTGTGGGACATGGTTTAAAGGTGAGCTTGGTCATCTTAAAGGTCTTTTCTATCCTAAACACTCCTATGATTCTACAGTGAATTTTCAGCTTCTGAAAAATTCTGGCTAATAAACTGCAGAACAAGCCTCACATGGTCACTCATCTTTATTTGACTGCTGAAATGATGAAGGATAGGATACAGCCTTAGAAAAAGGAGGCGAACTAAGAGTGTCGTACACATGCACACAAAGGCAGACATACAAACACACTCATTTTTCCTAAAAGGTAATTGTTGTAAATTGAGACAGGAAAGATGAACTGGATCCTAGAAAAGGACATTACACATTTGTCATTTTCTACTGTTGTTTCAAGTTTCTACATTTTATTTCTATCCTTCTATGCAAGCTTACAAAAGGAAATGTTTCTTTATCTTAATCATAGTTAAACTCCTCAATGATTTTTGGTGGTCAAGTTTAACTTCCTAATTTTTCAGTTTCAAAGCTAAAATTTCCATTGGCAGACCTACATTGATAGTTTGGGACGGTTCCTTGTTCAAGGACACAAGCAATTGCTTGATAAAGAAGCTGGAGGTAAAACTGTTCAGTAATAATTGCTTTCAGCTGACAGTTACATAAACCAAACAGGCGTTGAAGATTCAAACACCTACCCAAGTGACAGAGGGGCTACTACACGTCTGAGCAATACTACTATGGGTTGTGATTTTTCATCACTTTCTGTACAGGAACAACATATCCCAGATAAAAACAGAGTACACACAAAAGGCTTATTTTCTCTTTCCCATTTTATTGCTAGACCTGCAATCCCCTGTAACACACATTGTCCATTACAGTAAGAACAGCTTCCTACCCCCAATTTATGTATATTTTCCTTCTGTGCTCCAGAATCATCTACTGATGGTTTACCTCAGCCTGTTAAGTGACACACAGCTTAAATCCCGCCACTGCTGTACCATCCAGATCCCAGTTTGATGAGGAGGTCCTGGTTTTGACTATTAGATACAGTTCACTGACCACTGCTTCAGTTTTTATCCCTTAAGCTCCTTTCCAGCATTTGATCCTAAAATACCTTTATAGGCAAGCTTCAGTCTTCAACAACCAGCTGAATAGTACCGGCAAGAGAAACAATGAACTTGCACTTCTCCCTAGCACCAAGCTGCTACCCATTATTCTGAATGGCACATTTGACTGCCACAGCAATGTGCATTTCACCCTGGCAGCAGGGTTACTCATCCCCTTCTAGCTTCTATCAGAACTGACATGCATCTGGTATAAAGTACCTCCTCCAGCTGCAAGAATTCCCTGCCAAATGTGTGGCATTTCTTGTTACATTCAGTGTAAAACAATACAGGGACATGTGACCAAGAGAACTATTATCTGTTGTGCATATCTTGATTTGATATCAGATATCTTGATTTGGATAATATGATTCAAGTTCTGTGAACAAAATTCCATGGAACATCCCCCTCCATTCCAGCAGGCTCTCAGTTAAAAACATTCCTTTGATATTGTGCCAAGAATACCCGCTTTCAGGAAAATATTATCATCTTTTACTAAGTTTCAATATGTGATACATTTATTATTTTATGTTTGTAACTAAAAAAAAAGCAAAGCTTGAATCATCCTTCTGAGACCAGGAAATGTGCTTTAACAATGTTAGAATACAAAATCATATTCCATTTAAAGCATATGGTGTTAGGAAACTTGCACACTTTTACTGTGACAGCAGGATCAGTGTGAGAGAAAAGAAAATCTTCAGCCACTTCGTATCAGTGGTTATAGCCCCAAGTAGAGAATCGAGTACAAAGACAAGATATATGTTACTTTTACTTCTGGAAGGCTTGAAATAAATATCTAGGTTTATAAACTGACCTGAGGGCAAGATGAAATAAATCCAAATAAGATACTATCAAAACAATGCACAGCGCATATTAGAAGATAGAAAAAGGGCATTAAGAGCAACATTGGTACTTTTGAAAATCCCTTTGAATATATCAAACTATCAGTAGTTGGAAACCAGCTGCTGCTCCAATCTTTTTTTGAAGCTACATTATTAGAAACTGAAAACAAGAAAAGAGCTTTTTGAAATATATATTTGAGGAGGTAAAAAGGCAAGCAATGGACAAGACCTCTGGCTAGTATCAGTTAGCCCAACTTCAATATCACAGACCCTTTAACCTTCTAACTGATCTACTCCCCATTGTCCATAACAGTGGTCCCCCTTGATGTGTCAGATAACATCCCACTGAATGTGTTTCCAGAGTTTGCACATCCACCTCTGCAAGGGTACCAGGGTTGCTTTTCATTACTACACAGCTGCAGCTGAGATATGGTTTATGCATAATAATAACACATAATTGGAAAAGTACTGCTGCCAAAATGAGAGCATATCCTGAGCTCCAAACCAGGGCAAGCCAAAGCTTGTGGTGCAAACCTGCTGAGTCACTTCTTGCCCAATTTGGGATCTGCTCGGAAGTTTCCCATGGCAGACAAGTGAGCTTGTTTTATGACACTAGACAAGATTAAATGTCAAGCATGGCAGTTATACTGGAGCAAGAAAACCTTGATGCTGTAAAGAAGCTGTAAAAATACATCCTTGTGTCCACTCAGGACTCCTTGATGATTTTAGTGGTGCTCCACCGGCACAGACAACCAGGAAATCTGAACACATCAAGATGCACATCTGAGTCCCCGTATATTGATTCGATCTCAAGATTATCACTGAAGTGATAAGGAAACAGAAAGTACAGAGACAGATCTAGACCCTGAATATATGTTTTTCCCTAAATATGGTCTAACAGCAAAGTTTGCAAGCACTTCTGAAATAATAAGCATTTTTTCCTGTTCTGAAGTCAGTGATGAGGATGAACAAACAAGCTACTTGAACCTGCTAGTTTCATTTAATGTTCACACATCTGAGAACATGCAATACTGCACCAGTATTGGAAGTGGCAAACAATTATTTAAACTGCAATACTGTATTTCATTTTTTATTCATTAAAGTTTTTGATGTTTGCATCAGACTTTTGACTTTCTGAAACTGCTCTAAATCAAACCAGCATATTCTTAAGCTCTCCAAAAATTCATCATAAGTCAGTTTACAGATGACATTGATGTGTTATTGCTATCCATTCCTCCTGGACCATTTCTAACAATTCATTTTTTATATTCCTGCAGTGCTGAAATATGGTTCACACCAATATCTGTCCTTTTAGTAATCACCAAAGCAAAGCTTGGCAGTTGTCATATATTACACTCTTGAGAAAAATGCTAGTAATACTCTGAATTGATTGAACAGCATGGAATCAGAACTAGCTGGCAGAGAAACCATTTAACTGATTTCAATTCATAAATCTCTTTTCTCCTCTCATTTTAGTTTAGAAACTGCTAAATATTGTCATTATTATGTGATGCCTAGAATGAACCAATTATTTATAAAGACATTAATTTAAATAATGCATGATTGCAGTCATTAATATCTATATGAGAAGGCAGACTTATGGATTGCACCGAGTAACTTTCATTTATGCACACGGAGCTAGAGAATGTATGTAGCAGTCTTTGGCCAGCAGACATCGATTTGTTTATTTCCCAGGAGGTTAACATCAGGTACAATGTCCTTCCCTGTCTTAAAAATATAGGGATTCTAAACAGAACTTTACCTGCTTTAGACAACAATTTAAGCCCTCGAGCATGACCTAAAATGATTAGTAAGACAGCTGCTTACGTGACATGGTTTAATTAACTGTCAGGGATGCACTTAGTGTCTAAAGCAAGTACTGTTACTTAACAGGTTTTTAGGAGGAGAAAAAAGAAATATGGCCAAGGGCTGTAGTTCAGTCTTAGAGAATTTTGGAAACATAGCTCTTGAATTTAAGTCTGCAGAGAATCAGGAGATCAAAGGCAGATAGATGAATTTTGAGGGAGTAAAGGCAGAGAACTAGCTCAGTGGGAAGTGAGGTGGTTTGTTCACCCTCTACTATTATCCACGACAGTCTGTAAATCATAGAGTGGGTTAGAAGTGACCTTAAAGCTCATCCAGTTCCAAGCCCCTGCCAAGGGCTGGGACACCTTCCATTAGACCAGGTTGCTCAAAGCCTCATCTGAAAACTGTAGGGTTTGCTGCCTGTATATCACTCGACTACACTGGTCTGTCAGTAGAGTCATTCTGTTGTCCTGTTGCTGACTGTCTTGGTGCTTATTTGAATCCAAAGAAAGCCCCAGAAGAAGTACAACGTGTTTTCCTGTGTGCTAGAGTGGAGGAGTGATTTGTATGTTAGTAAGGGTTTGTATTGTTTATTAAAAAGGACTGTTCATCTGAAATGGACTGCATGTTAAATTCACTAGAATTGGTAATCAGGAGACAAAGCTGGGCCTGAGAGAGAACTGAAACTTGGGGAGTTTCCTCAAAAGCAACGTTTCTTAGGGGAACTTATCTGTGTGTAAACTCATTAAACATCTTGCGCTGAGATTCTGGATCTTGGAATCTAATTATTTGTATCAATGCTATTCAGCCTTCAGGTCCTAAGAAGCCACTTTCTCAGGAAATGGAGAAGCACAAACATACAAAATAACAGCACAATTTAGAATAACACCTGATGGTGCTGGAATCATAAATTGCATGACCCAGTACTGCCCTGCAATCTTCGGGCAGTACATAGAGCAATGTATCACTGCTCACTGGAACGTTATTGTGAAGAATTGGATTAAAGAAGTATAAGTATTTGGCAGATTGTGCTGCCATCCCTTATGCTCCTAAATAGAATGGGGAGAATTTTCTTCTCAGCCTCAGATCAGAAGTGACTATTAAGTCACCAGGCCCCTACTACCTGTAGGCTGCAGTGTAGAAGACAGTGATGATGTCCTTTACACTCTCTCCTTTCAGACCATTCCTTTTCTTTAGGAACAAGAGAATTACTATTTTATTCCCAAGTGATCTAAAAAATGTAGGATAGTCTCAGTGATGCCCACCTTTAATAATATTGAAATAAAATAAACTCTCTTAACAGAATTGGTTAGAAAGGTATGTACTTAAGGTGGAATCTTCGGTCATAAATTCTGTAATGGAATCATTTGGAACAGTTTTAGTCTGCTGAGGTGGAAGCTGAGAACTAAACGGATAACTGGCTTACAGAAATTAAGTGATGCTTCCCCAACCTGCAATAATAAAGGCCAAGGAGAAATGAGTGGTAAGGAATGAAAGAGTTAGGAGGAAGTATTAAGGCAGTGATTGTATCACTCAGATATGTGTTATCTGAATTTCTTCAGACTGGTCTTTGATTCTGTTCCTGTGGGTGAACCCCTTTGTGTTCCTCCTTGAGTTAATTTCAGAAGTGAAGCACACAAAGCAGAAATGTTGTTTTCCCAAATAACTATTGGAGTTTTGCAGCTGAAATAAACCCAAGTTCTACTTCAATAGCAAAACATTTTGTTAAAAATCCAAAGTTACTGCGCCAAGAGCAAGTGTACTGTTTCCTTCCATCAAGCTGTCTCTTAAGGCTTGACTCTCCTCCCAGCTCCCTTTTCAAGGTGTATAATTTTGATTCTGTGTGCAAGTAGCTGTCTCTCTTGTTCACTATGCATGGGAGCTAGCTTATTATAACTGTGATTTGAAACTGCTTCAAATCCCTTTTTTATTTATTCACCATTTTTCTTAGGATCAGTTCCATAAAATCCTTTCATGTACAGCATAATCACAGTGAAGTCTTGTCTAAGAAATTCCCTGGCTGCTACATCAATTGGTTCGTTGCCCTGAAAACTGAAGTGCTTCAGCCCATATGAAACACACCTCCATTTTTAACATAGAAAAAAACATTACCAAAATTGAACACAAATACGCCACCTGCCAAATCAAATCCTCACTGAAGCCTCAACTATGAGCAAAGAATTTGTTTAAGGCATTAAAACTGCAATCTTCTCAAAGGAGGATTTTGTTTCAATCATTTCAGAAACCTCTCTAGAACAGGTGAAGCACAACTAGAAGAAATCCTGTTCTTGTAACATGATAGAAGCAGGATAACATTTGTGAGTGTGGTAGGAACACCTCATTACTAACAGAGCATCTTCCAGGTTATCAGTGCTTCCTACACCTTATTAATACTCAGACATTTGCTTCACCCTCAGCTGATAGAAGAAACAGTTGAATCCTTAGGACTGCTAAAGACATTGAATAGTCTAAAACACTTGATTTTTACTCACTGACAACTTCCATTTACTTTTGTCCTTGATTGCCATATTGTGTCATACTGTAATTTATAAATAATGTGAAATATTTCAACCATTTCGTAAATAACAGTCAATAAAACTCTTTTTTTTTTGTATCAAGATGAAAAACCTCAATGCATATCTATTTAAAAACCAAAATGTACATATTACCCTGAAATTTGGGCCATCATTGAAAGCATTATAGTCCTTCAGTAACACCACCATTTTATCATTTCCATGATGAAGCTTAAGTCAATAGTAATGTGCACATGTACCACCAGAAACTCAATGGGAAGTACAGATCAAATTCCTAACGTCTCACCCTGTTTCCAGCAGCAATCTCACTTGTCAAGACAACAGAAGAAGAGAAATCATTTTGGAATAACCTTTTGTTAGAGTCTTTTGATCTTTCCAGTGCTGTGAGCCACAGTGCCTTTTCATCTGCACTGTTGTGTATTACAGGTTTAATAAAAGAGAACTGCCTGCATGGAATAAGCAACAAAATATTTAGAAACCCCTTTTAAGCAACCCACACATAAGGGAAACAACACAAAACCACAGTGATCCAAGGACTATTTCCAGGAGTGCCAACAGCTTCAAGATGGTTTTTATTTTACAAAAATCTTTACAATTGAAAAGTACCAACCCTTCAGTTGAACAAACAGAACTGGTACCTTAAGTTTTGAGGACTGTCCTTGCCTAGAAGTTGAGGCTCCCAAACCACAAGTAGGTACATTACCTAACCCAGACTGACTCTGTTTTCATACCTCAATTCATTGAGATGTACTTTCCCCTTTAAAATGCCACTCGGGATGAACATTGATTTTAATTATAAACATTGAGTTTCTAAGTGAGATGCTGTTATTTCTGATAGCAGAGTTTCAAGTAAAGGTTACTATGAAAATATGAATATATGCTAGAAGACAACTAAAAAATGTGCAGTTGCTATTTCTCCATCAGTAATGAAATCGTGTGATTTGTAAAACACTGCATTGCTATTCTGCCTTGCAGCTGACTGAGATAAAAGTGTACATGCTTTAGAAACATAAAATAGAGCAAATGTTTGCAAGTCTAGTAACTTCTTGGTTTTATACCAGAGCAAGATAGAACACGTACCTTTCTTCCCCCTGTGTTTATGCGAAGTGGAGTTAGGAAGGGGTCAAAAATCATATGGCTGGTTTCAATATTGACGGGTGACTGCCTTTTCCCAACAGAGCAAAGATTCCAAGCTGAGTTCACCAAACCCCAAAAGGAGGGAACTGCAAAATACAAATAAAGTCAAGTTTAAGAAAAATCTGGAAAGATGAGAGAAATACATGGAGGGCAGATGACCAGATGATTAAACTTGTCATACTGTCTGCTCACACACACTGAAACTGAAAACAGGCAAAAATCATCTAATACTTGAGATGTAAAACTTTATGCACAAAGACCAAAGCATATTGTTTCATATGGTTTTGTATCAAAATGGAAGGTTGGTTTTGGTTTTTCTCTTTCTCTTTTGAAGGTAACTAGATGTAATCCCACATTCAGTCGTAAGTAACTCCTTTCCTGTTAGTATTACAGAATATTTACTGAGCAATAGCATTACTCCTTTTGCTGATTTTGCACACATTCAATGTGTCCATGGCCTGAAACCATAACATTCTACTCTACATTTTGAAAAGCTTCATATTTACAAAAAAAATCATTAAACCCCTCAGCATTATTATAAGTGAAACTCACACGTTGTGTTCCCACAGAACAGGCCTGCTCTCTAGACAGGTTCTACTGATTTCTCTTCCATTCACCTAAACCCTTCTTTAGTCTAAGGTTTGATCTAAAAAAATGTTGTTGGAAAAGCTATCCTCTGGTGGTAAAGGATTGTTCCTTCCCTACACAGGCTTGGAACATGGAAGTGAGTTACTTTCTGTACCCCTAACTGGGAGAAAAAATGTGATGCAACGCTATACTAATTCTTACCAGGTACCTGCAGGCTGAAAGTTACATTGCATTGGACCTGCAATTTATAGACAAGTACAACCTGAACTTCTCTTTGGTGCTGAAAACATTTCTTACTAAATGAGTAAAGAGCAACTAACAAGATACACAAAGGACACATTTATATTCATGTCACGCTTTGTCCCCATCTGAAATGTGTAAGGTAACTTTGACTTTATCAGGATTATTCTGCAGTTTTATGTGGCAGGTGGAAATTTCAATGATGCAAATATTGATGCCTTCGTTTGCTTTATTCTTTTTACATGCTGCTGGAAGTTTTCATCACCTTCGTCCTCAAACCATTCTTCTACTTTACAAACTGTGACAAAGCCTATAGATCTAGGCTGGGGAAGGGGTTGTGCCTGAGGCCCTGGGCAGGGTCTCAGGTGTTCTGCCCAGAGGGCAGAGCTGAAAACAACCCAACAGCTGCTCATTAAAAGCTTTTTGGTTGCTGTTGCTGGTTGTGTGCAGGGTTCTCCTTGTAGTTTTTGCTATTCTAGTGGGAGCCACATAGAGTTTTGGCTGCATTTGAACCTCTGGGCTATAGCAGGGTTAACCCAGTGGGAAGATGTTCCTTGGAGGAGATACAGGTGGGGGTGTCTCATCTTGGTGAGTGTTTTCCTATTGTGTTTTACAGGACAATTCATGCTTTTTTGCCCTCAAAATCTGTGTGTATTCAGGTGTAAAACTTTGGTGGGTTTAATGTATAGCTTCGTGTAAGATTTCTACAAAAGCAGATAAAAGACAGGACAAGGGGTAATGGGTTAAAACTTAAACAAGGGAGGTTTAGATTGGATCTAAGGAAGAAATTCTTTCCTGTGAGGGTGCTGAGGCACTGGAATGGGTTGCCCAAGGAAGTTGTGAGTGCTCCATCCCTGGCAGCGTTTAAGGCCAGGTTGGATGAAGCCTTGCATGGCCTGGTTTAGTGTGTGGTGTCCCTGCTTATGGCAGGGGGGTTGAAACTGGATGATCTTAAGGTCCCTTCCAACCCGAACTATTCTAGGATTCTATTTTTAGGCTATTGCTTGCATGGCAAAACTTCAGCATGAGTGTTTACACAGAAGCAATGGAAGTGTTTTGCAGTTGTTGACTATCTGCTTATACCAGAAGTTCATAAGTTGTTGTCCACAGATATTACTTTTACTCCTAAGTATCTGAAAACTCAGTTTTTGGCTGAAGCTTCTTCTTTCCCTGTGCTGGCTTGTCTGTGCATGTACAGGAGCTACAAGTGCAGGTGAACACAAACAGCCCTGTAGGGATCCAAGTGGTATAGCCACAACTGACATGTAATAGCTAGCAAACTTAGTTTCCTTGCATACAATTTGGAAGTGAACATGTGTTATTAATACCTTAAATTGAGCAGTGAAACATCTTTTTTTTTTAAACACCTGACACAGACAAACAAATCAGCTCACATGCAAAGCCCCAGAAGGGTGACAACTCTTTGCATGTGCTGCAGGAAATCTGTGAGGAAGAATCATAGTGTAATGTTCTGTGACTCTGGGAAAGCAACGAGCAGCTTTGCACCCCAAGTTATCTTTTATGTGAATAATAAACCCTGTGTGTACCAACCCCATAGAAGGTCAGATGGGAGGCCTTTAAATTAAGCAGAGCCTTGTGTGATAAGGAAAATGAATAGGCAGTGTGGTCTTAAAAATACATTTGGCTTCTGTTTACCCTCCCAATGAATTCCCACTTCCACTGGAGACTTGCAGACTACAGAAGCTCCCGGAGTGTGCTAAATAATAGTGCTAATGCTTTGAAATGGGAATAAAGGAATGTTAGTGCAATTAAAAATAAAGCAGAGCATGCTTAATTATTTGTGCTTTTTCTTCAGAGAAATACCATGGGTTCTTCAGTTTCTGTCAGAGAAAATCCCTGTTTATGCAGAAGCCTAAAATAAAAGTTTAGGTTAATTGAGGCAGCCTGGTTTCCCCGGATAAATCCCCCTGTGTTGTTATTAAAAAAAGATAAATTAATGGTAAAAATAAATGAATGATGAAACTGTAGAGTTGTGGGTTCAAGAGGGAAAACATTAAAAGGAAAATCTGTGGCTTGAATGGTTTCCAGTGCTACTAACGAAGATCTGGGTAGAAGTACTCTTGGTATTGGGAAAACAATTCCTTAGCAAGCTGTTTAAAGATAAATAAACCAACTAGGTCGGGTAAGTGCAACACAATGGCAAGTCAAACAGGTCAGTCCCTTATGTTTCAGTTCATACGAGTTAAAGAGTTTGGGATGTAACTGGATTGTCCTGGAAAAGCTGCACTGAAAAATGGCTGCTGTGAGGGGATCATAGAATCCCAGACTGCTTTGGGTTGGAAAGGACCTTAAGATCATCCAGCTCCATCTCCCTGCCATGGGCAGGCACACGTCACAGTAGTCCAGGTTGCTCCAAGCCCTATCCAGACTGGCCCTGAGCACTGCCAGGGATCAAGCATTTGCCACTTCTTTGGAACACCTGGTCCCACCACCCTCACAGTAAAGAAATACTTCCTTATATCTAACCTGCTTAAGTTTAAACCCATTACCCCTTGTGCAATAAAGCTATAGAAGCCCTTCCTGTAATCTCTGACATCCCTGGCCAGACTCAGTTCTAACTGGGCCTTATCTTTCCTATACCTGATCACTAGGTTCATGAACAATGTCCCTGTATTCTTCACCGGCCATCTGTCTTCGCTTACACCTTCTATAAGCTTTCTTTTTCCTTCTGAGTTTTCTCAGCAGCCCCTTATCCATCCATGGAGGCCTCCTGGCCTTCCTGCCCTGTTTTCTTCTTGTCAGCATGTTTTACAATGGTATTTCTGTTTTTGACAGGGAACCCCTGCACTCTGTGCACTGCCTGTCACACCAGCTGAGCGCCAGGAAGTCAAGGTGGAGCTCCAGTACTGCGATGCTGCACTGCAAAGGTTACACTTGTCGCCCAGACATGTAAGTCTGTGTTGAAACCCTTGATTTCTAACATGCCTAGGGAGCTCATCCTAAGAATGTCTCCAGTGTGTGCTCGATGCTAGCTCTGTTACGTATGGCTAAACAAAGAGGAAGTGTAGCAATGGAAAACTTATCCCTGTGATTGGAGTGACTTTGCTTATGCTTCTTCAGCTGAAGGTTAATTAAGGATGACTGACCTCTGACTGCACACCTAAATTAACCAGTGGATGGGGATATTATGCAATATTAATATCTGATTACATTTAATTAAAGTAATTAGTGCTGCTGCTTAGATGCTCAAAGTAATAGAAAAGTATTCAGAACCATAATGGAAAAATCCAAGAAGGCTTCATGTAGGAAACCAAGGCTTAAATTAAACACATGGTCTTAGTTAACTGTTTAGTCTAAACAAATTAGTGCACCGAACATGAGAAAACATGTTAAAATACGTATTAGGATTCCAGCTTAGTTAACAGACATGACTCTACTAAGGGTAAGTCATTAATGAAACAGTATCTCACTCCCCATGATTGTGTCGTGTTTCCATTAAAATCTAGTTATACATATAAATGGGAATATGCTGCATCTTTGTGTGTGTACTTCTGAAGCATTTTAGGCAGAAGCCTTGCTCCTGAGCTGTGCAGGAACTAGTTGGCATGCAGCTCACATACTACCTTACAACCTCATTTAACAAGGTTCTCTAGCTATGGTTATACTACCAGAAGTTTCTCTATAGTGATCATGTCATCTCTGCCTTCGTCAATAAACCCCTGTAAATTTATACTGCTTGAGAGCCGACTTGTTGCAAACATGTTACATAGAAATAAGGTGATAAGTTTTTGGCTGATCACTGTCATGCCTTCCACCATCTCATAACAGAAAGAAAATTGGATAAATCCAAACTTTATTTCCTCTATTTGTTGGCACATGACAGACAAGAGACTTTGTGTGATACGATGAGGGGGATTGCTTATACTGTATACCTATACAAAAATCTCTGATGTCCTTATTCAGCCTCTATCTTATTGCAGCTGCTCTCTTTTTCAATTTACTGGAACCAATTTATATTGAGATGTATGAAGATGCTCTAGTATCAGCATGACACAATAGAATGAGGGATTCTGATGGCTTTTACCAAACCTATGCATAACAACAGTGAAATAATAGCAGCTAGAAGATAAAGCAAAGATTGAATGCTGCTCTCCTAATGATGAGCACCAAGGATTTGCCAAAATAAACACAAGCTTCCCCTCTCCAGAGAAAAGAAATGAGTGAACACTGTCCCTTAGGGATGCCCTCCTGTGGGTACAGCAAACCTGCACTTAAGCATAATGGTACCGTCTGTAGTGTGTGCTGATGGCCATGTAAGTCTGCATCCCTACTGGGAGAGGAGGCAGTAGTTTTCCCAGCATGCGATGAGAGGTGCATGCTGTGTGCATCTTAATGACTTGATCTAAGAAATAAAATGGTGCTAGACTCAAGAGGTCCAGGTCATGAAAGGGTTGTGGATGGTTAAGCAGTGTCTCCTCATAACTTGTCTGACTGTCGAGGGCTTATTTATATAAAAAATTCTCAAGAGTTCTATCCCATGCTGTTTCTGCATCTTGGTCTTAGCAAAACCATGAAGAGTTTGTAGCTAGAATCCAGTGTTTATGGTGCTTATTTTTATGGGTGCTTGTTTTTCCCAAGGTATCTGCTACTGGTCACTGTCAATAATAGCAGATGGAGTCTAGTCAAGACAGTAAAGTTATTTGTGTTGTTCTGCACTGAGACTGTAACTTTCTCTTTGAAGTTTGCTCAACTTTCCAGAGCATAGTCTCTGAATTCAAGTTACTCTAAAGTTCATGTAAGCTTGTTCATGCAGCAGATCCTTGTTTATATATATTTAAGCTTTAGCATCAGCCCTGGCAATACCATAAAACACAATCAGATTGTATTTGTGCAGCAATTATTCTTGCCCTGTGTAATTACTGGTCCCTCAGATAAAATCTCAAGCTACTTTATTGAAGCTGGGAATTGAAACCACAGAGAGAATCAGCTATCTATGTACATCAATAAAGCAGTCCATTAATTATTTCCACCTACTCAACTTGAAGAAAATTACCATACTAATGCATCTGGATAACCACATGACCTGCTCTGCTTCTACATAAAAGCCAAACGTAAAGTCATAGCAGCTTTGAGAGATAAATCAGGAACACCAAAGAAATAAGAGAGTAGAGAATGGCATTTGTGTAAGTAATTGGTCACAGAAATCTCCAGACTGCAGTAATATTAGACAGTATCACAATGAGAACTGAAAGCATTCTGATTTCTTTCCAAGAAGCAGAAAGTTGATAGCTGGAATATATCCTCCAGAGGAAGACAGCACTGCTATTAGTGAAAGAATACTAAAAACTAATAAAATAGATCTTGAAGCATATCAAAACAATGAAAATTGTAAAGAACTCTAACAGCTTCCTGTTACATACTGCTTGTTCCATAGTTTTCCAATGTCATCTTCCCTCTGTATGAAGGGTTCTCAATGACAGGAGTCCAACAACTGCACAGGCTAAACAAGAAAGAACAGAAAACTGAATGAGGGAAATCAAGAGTTAAGATTCTGGAGAGAGATTTCTTTCAAAACATGTTAGTTTCCTGCATTGCCTTTAACAGCAACATCGTGGAATACCCTCTTCAATTTACTTTTGCAATTATAGATGCTTGTTTCTGCCCAATTAAACATTTTCTTCAATTAAGAGTATTACCTGGAAAAAAGTTCTTGGCAATCACCATTAGTGACCACTAACCTTGCAAAGCTTTTGCTTATTTTAATCTACACATCTGGGATACCAGTGCAGACAAAACCACCACTTCTTTCATTACACCGATTCCACCAGACTCATTCACTATTATAAATTATGTTAATCTTAGGGTAAAGAGCAGTTATACAACAGAATGTAATTAGCTTTTATTCTCCCACACTACTATACTCAAATACTAAGTTTCTCCCCAAAAAAACAGGTCAGCTGTTTAAAAGGTACTCGTAGATGCTTTTCATATTAACCCTTCATTTTGTGTCAGGAGTAGGAAGGGGTGTATCTGCAGGCAGAGGTACAGCCAGGTCTAAAACTAAGCTATTTGAATAATGATCTTCTAGAGCTATTGTTACTACTGTTCTGAAAATACAATGTACTCCTTTCTCTCTGTATCCTTTTGATTGGAATGAGCTTGGAGAAAACTGTCTTCCTGTGTAGTGTTAGTAATGTTCCTGATGTTGAAGGGTTTAGCATAAACGCATGTCAGGAAATGGGAATGAAAGCCAATTAAAGGACATTTGGTTTAAGGGTCAAAAAGAAACTGGGATGTGTAGTGGAACTGGTGCAGATTGCTCATTGGAATGCTGGTCCTGGGTAAAGGAAATCCTTCTTGGTAAAACAGCTCAAGATGAAAAAAGGGAGGGGATGAAGGCTTCTCCCTCTCTTCTCAACCCAAAGCACTGAGCATACACACAGGACTGGATCAGTGCCTGTATCTGCCATACGCTGGGCTCCCTTATTATGTTTGCCAGTGCCTGGGATGCCTGTATGAGTAACAGGATGCATCAGTTACTTGCAATCAGCTGGCAGTTTCTAATCAAGTCTGGCCAGTCCCTCAGTCATCAATCACTGCCAGGGTTCAACAGAATCCCCTCAAAGTGGGCAAAGAACACACTGGCTACCACAACTGAGGAAGTTTGCCTGACACTCACTGTAATTTGTGGGGTGGAAAAGAGGGAGAGTTTGGCCTGGATTTAAATGTAGACTGAAAGGGACAAAGACTAAATGCAAAAGAGCTGAGATGGTTGTTCTATCCTTTAAATACAGCTTTGCGCTGACATGCAGGAAACCCACAATTGAGCTATCATACGATCCCGGAAGTAACCTTTACTCTTCATGATTCTTCATCTTTTGCTCCTCTGTTTGTGTTGTGGTTCGTGATATAAGAGTGGGCACTACGGCTGTTACTATTAAACTCTTCTGAGGCAGGGTAAGTGAGATCTAAAGTTTTAAAGAAGGTCCAAAAGGACAGTGAAGAAAGCTTCACATAGATGAAATGGAACACTGGAGAAAGTTGTTCAGAGAAAAGTAATTTGGAACTTGTTTTAAGGAAAGGAGAAAGACTGCCTGTCCAGCAGATAATTTGAGCTCTGTTCTGTAGATTCAGCTTTATTTTAATGTCTTTGGGATACTATTGATCTTTTACTGAAAAGTATAAATGAAAGAAGGAAAATAATAATAATAATAAAAAACACTACAGAAGACAGCATATTTATTTTATCAGAAGTGCTCATTCTGGCTATCCCAGTGCTTCACAGCATGCTGTTACTAAACCAGTAATTTGGAATTTAACTATTTCTTGTCAAAATCAGTATAGGTTTGCATATGATTAGCACTTCCTTTGTTAGGATAAATAAAATGACCATCACATTCTGAAACTACAGGACGTTAAGGGATTCAGTTTGGACAAGGCAGGCACTGAAGCATGAGCGTTATGTGTAAGGAGCATCCAGCCGGGGTTAACCGGTCCCATTCTCCAAAGCATTTGTGTGTGTGACAGCAGCCTCTTGACAGTTCCTTGTAGCTATGTACTACACTGGTTTCCCACAAGACCCTTACAGCTAATGACAGCAAATAATGCAGAAATGTCCTGACTTGCAAAGACAAGTGAGGAGCAGCCACAGAGTTCACCACTCCGCGCTGCAGTTCATATCTGTAATGACAGTCCAAGACAGAAACACTGATGTTCTGTGCTCTGGTATTTTCTAGAGTAATCAGATTTCCCTGACCTCATTCCACTGGGCTCTGTGCCTGCCTGGGGATGCTGTTTCCACAGTGAGATTACCAAAGCTCTAACTTTGATTGTTCTTGGAAAGGCCAGAGGTCCTTAGGACAGCTGAGTAGATGCACTTATTCACAGGCTGGAAAGAAAGTTGTCTGGGCAATGCTGATCTTTCTGAAGTTCAATGTGGTGCTGCCAAGCCACAACTCTAAACAGAGGCATTACTACAAAACATTTTGGAGTGGAAAGAAACCCTGGTCTCTCCTCAGCTCTTGCATCAAATTATTCAGCTAATTGCTATCCCCTGAGTGATCTACTGCTTTTCCTAATGGCAGATACAGTCTCATGAGCTGGCATATCTGTTTTGAAAGAATCCAGTCACTGCATCCTTGCTAACAGGTTGTACATGCAGTCCGTGGCACACAGTCTTTGCAGATGGGCTGCTGCTGAGCACAGAAACCCACTTGATCATTACCTAGCGGGGAGAATTTAGCTCTCAAGTACCAAGTGGTTCATTTGAAATACTTCTGGGATGTTTCTGCTACCCTGTGTGTACAACAGGCAGAAGGAGAACAGATTTAGTGGTCCCTCTGATTCGACATAGACTTGGCTGCATGGGAGTCCCAGCAGCTAAAGTAAAGGACTCTCACTTGCTCTCTTCAGCCTTCCTCCTGATTAAGTGTCGGTATCTTGCTGTTCTCTACAGAACACGACAAACTCTTTGCACCAGAACTGCTGGCTGAGATGTAAGCAGATAAGTGCCAAGGTATTCTTTTAGTTCATGCCAGATGATCTGATTTCTGTATTCTGTGTGCACACCACAGCACACCTACTCTGTACAGGAAATACGATGGTTTCCTACCCAACAAATTCCTGCATTATGAATTAGCTGAATGCCAGGTGGTAACTGATATAATGAGTGTTAGGCTGGGTATTATTATGGTTTTCAGAAATTCTGAAATGGATTCTCTGGATTCTCTGAAATTGTGGGTGAAAATAAAGGGAGATGGGAAAGGATTTGCTTTTCCTTGAAAAACTGGGCCACTTATACATTGTATAAAATTTTGTCAGTGTGGCGTCTGGCCCAGAAAAATCCCATACAAACAACATAAATACTGAATACATTCTTAAAGAGGAAAGAAACTGCACTGGTGCAGGACTATCTGTAAGCTCCCTACAAACAAGAGAAGAAATGAAATTATTCATCTGCAACAAATGGCTTGGGAGACATCTCATGTTATACACATTCTCCCTCTTCCAACTCCAAACCTGCTTCTGCTTGTTAGAGATAGTCAGGTGGACTTGTCCATGGTCCCACTGGCTTTTGTGGCAAATACAAGGCAGACACTATACACTTATGTTTTTGCATACCTATTATTTAAACAAGCTTTCTGGATTTAATATCTTTTATGGACTTGGCCTCATTAGGAACTCCTTTCCCATTGGATTAATTGCCATATCTGTTGCTCAAAGACACTGAATTCTGTCTAATGGCAAGGTCATGTTTCACACCTATTGTTCCATTAATGCAGTCAGTTTTGCATTCTGCTGTGAGTCTGAGCTTCCAAACAACCTTGCTGATCTTGCTGAGGCTGCTTTTGGAGAGATACAGCAAATGAAACTGCTGAGTTCTGCTGTCAGTGAGGAAACATTTTGCAAATATATTGGTTTTCACAAGGCTGTGAAGGTTCTTAAACACTCACATA
The DNA here is from genome assembly GCA_002631895.1 of Agapornis roseicollis. NCBI lineage: Eukaryota > Metazoa > Chordata > Aves > Psittaciformes > Psittacidae > Agapornis > Agapornis roseicollis. The sequence continues at coordinate 160,329 of NDXB01011361.1, read as the reverse complement.
AATGTGTGTTTAATGACACCAGTAAGTGTTTTCTCATCTACTTTGAAGTTTGTGCATTTGCAGTCAAATACAGAGAAATGCTCTGCAGCATCCTATCAGACAGGCTAACTGGGAAGGTTCTCAAGCTGTGTTTTCTGCAAGCTCCCCCCCCACCCCCCCCCACCCCCCCCCGACCCCTCCAAT